>JALPQI010004623.1:0-79927 GCA_025490895.1 Thaumatotibia leucotreta
CACTTTAACATTTTTACGAAGCTACTTCCAAAATAATGTTTAAAAAGAAATTAAACTTTATTCTGTTCCGTTTGTTGGCTGATTATATTTCAAATTATACATTACATACCTAGATTTCAAAAGAAGTAAGATATTATGTTTGTTTGTTATTATTATTTTCTAGTTTTCAACTAGTGTCTAGTGCCTTTTGTCTTAGTTTTGGTCTATTTTTCTTGTAATAAAATAAATAAGTTTTCTTCATTTTGTTGAATTTTTGTTTTTTACCTTGAAATTGAGTAAAAATTCATAATAAACATAAATATTCAGTAAAAATGACTAAAATCGCATACTAACATGCGGGATCCCGCAAATACCGGGATTAGCGGGACTGAGAATTGCAATCCCGCATAATACCGGGATTGAGTTTCTCATGCGGGATTGCATTCCCTAGTTTCGATGGTATTTCAAGTCGTTTATTGCCGACCAAGGTATTTTGTTGACATTAGAAAGAGGGTATTTTGACAGTCTTTTTTATTTAAATAAACCAGTTGTAATAAGTAGTTACGAATGTGTAGCAACAATAAATTGTAGTACGATTATTTTGAATGATAGTTACTTTAAGTTTTTAAATGAAAATACATGTCAAAATAGTTTCCTTTCTAATGCCAAAAAACTCGTTAACCCTTAAATGCATGACCCGGACAAAGATTTATTCAAATTTGAATTCTGACATGCTGTCACTAAAGTCCAGAATACATGATTCACATATACATCACAATGCATTGAAGGATAAAGGTCTTCACACACTATTTCAACTCCACGCCCACTCGACTCAAGTCTAATCACTCAAATTTAAACCCTGTGTCATTCATATGTTCAAGGTTTAATTTCAAAAACTGATATTAAAATAGTGTACCATGGCCTATGCATCGTACACTAAAGGTCAACCCCGACTCGTTTATCACGCTACGACCACACGTTGTTCACGCAACGACTATGCGTTTGCGACTGACGTGTATTATCTAGCAACCATTTTCATTGCTCACTCGTTGACACCGCATTGTCCACTAGTGACCATTGGGTGGATCAACTAGTTGACTACTCATCGTGAGTGTAAGTAGAGTTGCTGCCGCGTTGGCTATAGTGTGCGAAGACCTTTAATTTTCGTCTTTGCCACTCCAACGAAGGTGTCATCTGCGTGACAGAGGCAGATCCTCAAATTTCGCGGAAAGCCTACATTAATCCCATGGAAGCGAGAGCGCAAGCCCAAAATAAAACACCAAAAACTGTGTCAAGATTTTAATCCATCATCCACAGTTACCCTACGCTTAGCCTATTTGTCGTCATCCTTGAAGACCATGGTACTGTGGCACTTGCCGCAGTAATGGCGGTCCTCCATGACGGCCATGAAGACTCCGGCGCCGCATTGCTCGCCCGTGCACTCGCGGCGGAGACGGTGGATTTTACCGTTCTCGTCAACCTGGAACAATTATTTGGTTTTGTCATTTTCGATATACAGTTGTGTGTAAGAAAGAACAAAATGTATGAAATTGTTCTTAATTATAATTTGTTGGGTCGTCCGTAATTTACGAACGCTTTATTTGTAATACATGTAATGCTAATATACAGGGTGAAATTTAAATCGTGAATCGTAATATGTTTTTCTAGCTCTATAAACAACTAACAATTAAGCGCCCCACAAGTTAAGTTTAAAAATGGACATGTTAATTTATTAATATTTTTGGGGTCGTCTTTTAGTATTTTTTGGCTTTAGAATATCAAAACGGATTATTAAGACAAATTAATTTAATAATTTAAATTACCTCTTCAAATTGAAGTAATTAATAACGCCAATTTTGTCTTTTCGTTCAAAATTTTATAATATTCACTACATTTGACGTTTTAAATAGCTTAAATAATCGTTATAATTTCTTAGAATCACATTCAAAATAAAAAAGCCACCAAAAGTTTAAAAAAAAATTCTAAGTAACTTGTGGGGCATCCAATTGTTCGTTATTCATAGGGTTAGAAAAACATATTACAATTCGCGATTTAAATTTCACCCTGTATGAAACCCTGTTTATCCAAGGAATTAATAATTGATAAAATCGTTCAAGCAGTTTAGCCGTAGTAATCAAATTTCGAAAGTTACTTATGTAGGCAGATGTATGCGAAAAAATATTGTTCTTAATTGTCTAGCCAAAAAGTATAGCGCATTCAGGGGATTCCCCAAAAGAACCGTTATTTCAATAAAAAACCATTTCTAATATTTGGCTTCCCAGTATTTCGGAATCGTTACGGTTACGACCCTTCCGTTACAAAAAAACTATTTCAAACAACCCTTTTTCCTCCTATTTCTAGCAACATGAATGAAAGTCCTGTAGAGACTTGTCAGAGATCCGTGCGTCCATTGACTCCAAAACAAAACACATTTGTATGGCGGACTCACGTCCCACTCGACTCGAGTTGCGACTTGCACGCTTACTAAGCAGTTTAGTCGTTCTGCTTGTTGGAATTTCCTTTTAGTAACTTTTTTATGTGGGAGGCGGGAGCGTGCCTGAGACGTTAAGCAAACACATGTTTTTGCGCATTCACCAAACAAACCATAGATTAGTCATTTTATTTATGTTTAGTATTAGCAACTGATTGAAACAGAATATTCCATTTAATTTTAAGTATCTGACCAATGTACGAAGAAATTCTGAACATGCCAGTAGAATAGACATAAATTGGATAGAAGATTTATCGAACTGTTCTAGCTTGCAATGTGATTATTTATGTTAATTTAATTGTGTTTAACTTCCGAATATCAGGGTAATTTTTTATTCACCGGCCAATTTTAAAAGGGTTAATTCTGAGATCATTAATGAAAATCAGATTTTTTTCCGGTTCAATATGACCTCAAAAGTAACCCTCTAAAATTTGGCGGATGAAAAAAAACGTGTCAGCGTGTATAAACAAACATACACAATATTCAATGATTCCTGGTCCATTTTGATTAATGAACTTATGCACTAAGTTGAATAGACTATTTTTAGTGTAAAATCGTTTTAGCAATATGACGTCATGTTGGATCAAAACCAGTCTCAACTCGTCAGTTGAGTCACGGAACTTTAACCGTGACGTTGTCAAGGACAAGTGTACGCTTAATTGTTTTATAGTGATTGTAAATTCCTGGGACCGGCCATTTGTATTGCATGCCGGCTGAGGTTAGGTTTAAACCAGTTTGGCGAATGCTTGATGAGAATATTGTTAAGGAAAATCGAGTGGATAAAGAGACATTAGAATTTGTCAATGGGAGGGTTCGGGGTAATAAGCAAATAAGTGATTTTTCATCACACTTGCTGTCTAAGCGCGCCATTGTTTGCGCGCGCAGCGGGAGTAATAGAAAAGTGAAATTCCCTAGGGAGTAATAGAAATGTCAGTACGTCATTTAATAATGTTATTTCTTAAAACTTATTTTTTTGACGGCAAGTGTGATGAAAAACATTGTATGCATCAAGGGAGGTAAGTATGGAGTTACTACGTAGGTTGCCCTGAAAGTTTCGGGAATCGGAAAAAATACGCATTTTAATGAAATAAAAGTACTTTTTTTGTTTTTCAAAGTATTCTCCTTTGTGTTTAATACACTTTTTCATTCTCTGAAACCAGTTTTTAAAACAGTTATTGAAGTCTGAAGTGGGGGTTGAAAAAATGGCCATTTTATAAGCGTCGACTGCTTCTTCCGCGGTCTGAAAACGCTGACCACGCAACCGATTCTTTATTTTCGGGAAAGTAAAAAAATCGTTGGGACTTAGGTCGGGGCTGTACGGAGGATGGTCCAGTAATTCGACGTTTTCGCCCTTCAGATAGTCGTCTGTTTTCTGAGCGGTGTGAGGGCTGGCATTATCATGGTGTAGTATAATACGGCGGTTAGGGTTAGTTTTTCGCAGTTCAGCAAAAACAATCGGTAAACAAACGCCTATATACCAATCGGCATTGACAGTTCTTCGATCTTCAAGAGCGATAGTCGCCACGTGACCCGATTTGGAGACAAACGTGGCTACCATTTTTTTGATCGTGCTGCGAGAACGAACAACTTTTGTCGGCTTCGGTTCGTCTTCGTAAACCCAAACTCGAGATTGGTTTTTCGATTCAGGCTCATATGCGTAAATCCATGATTCGTCACCTGACACAATACTAAAAACGGCATTTGAGCTTCCTCCATTAAATCTTTTTAAAGTTTAGCGGCACCAATTGACACGTACCGTTTTCTGGTCGTCAGATAACAAGTGAGGAATCCACCGGGAAAATAACTTCCGCACGCCCAACTCTTGTTGTAAAATAACTTGTACCTGACTCATTCCAATGCCTAAAGTCTCCTGAATCTCCCGATATGTAACATGCCTATCTTCCTTTATCAGTTGGCGAACAACATCGATGTTTTGATCGGTAACGGCCGTTTTCGGTCGACCCTCACGTACGTCATCCGCAAGAGACACACGGCCACGTTGGAATTCCGAATACCACCTGTATATGGTCGTCTTTGAAGGTGCTTCACTACTAAAAGCAATAGTTAATCGGTCTCCACATTGTTGTTGTGTTAATCCACTTTTAAAGTCATAATAAATCATTGCTCTAAAACTTTCGCGGGACAGCTCCATTTTCACCAGCGACTTTAAAAAACAATTGAAAATCGGACATTGTTTTTTTTTCTAAGTGGCCAGTGTTTTCGAATAATGAGACTATGCTTGTAAGAAAGAGGTATAACACACGTCAAATATACGTTCCTAAGTATTAAATTCCCGAAATTTTCAGGGCATCCTACGTAACGAGAGTGTTAGAAGCCCGACGCCGTTAGGCGGAGGGCTTTTATGACTCGAGTTAGTATTCCGCTTACCGACCTTACCGCTTATGTACTATTATTTAACAGACAGAGTAGTGTAATAAATATGTTGCTCTTCTGTCAGTCCGCTGTAGCACAAGACCGCATAATTTAACCATTTTCTTTACAATAAACTACTTCTATTATCTGCGCCCTAATAGTTTACAAATCCTTCCTGTGGACTAACGAAAGTTAAGGCTCAATTTCCTTTTTGGGCGAATACAAGCCGGTAGGTGGCTTCTGG
Source organism: Thaumatotibia leucotreta (assembly GCA_025490895.1). Classification (NCBI taxonomy): domain Eukaryota; kingdom Metazoa; phylum Arthropoda; class Insecta; order Lepidoptera; family Tortricidae; genus Thaumatotibia; species Thaumatotibia leucotreta. The sequence goes on from JALPQI010004623.1 coordinate 5,088, forward strand.
TTCTTTAGAATTATGTGGTCAAACCTAATTTGTATGCTGCAAACCATTAACTTTCGGGACGTCCACAAAACGAGACGTCTGAGAGATTCCCGTTTTCGTGAACGCTGTATGACCCATCTGTTGACTTAAACATAAATGACCCATCTGTGCAAACTGTCTATCATGGTTCACAAGATACAGCCTGGCGACAGACAGATAGACAGCGGAGCTTAAATAATAGTGCCCCGTTTCACCCTAAGAATACTTAAAATGAAGAATACCTTGTAGTATCTGAGTACAGCAAGCTTGACCTTCTTCTTCTTATGCTTGATCTTCTTCGGGGTGGAGTAATTCTTCTTCTTGCGCTTCTTGGCACCACCTCGCAGGCGGAGCACCAGGTGGAGTGTGGATTCCTTCTGGATGTTGTAGTCGGAGAGTGTGCGACCATCCTCCAGCTGCTTGCCGGCGAAGATTAACCTGGTGGTATTCGATGTTGTTGTCAATAATTTGTAAGTCTATACTTTGAGCTAATAAATATCAGAGATAGCATTTTAGGTACTTAGTATTCAGTAAAAGCTACCTTACTTGTACAATTAGATAGTGCTATACAATTTTAAAATTCAGAAAAACCTAGAACAAGCCCAAAATTATACCTATTGTAACATAGCGAGGAATTCACCACACGAGGCTATTTGTTCGGTGTAATTTGTAAACCCGGCTAAGTGTAACGCCGCGGCTACGACATCGGTCTAAGGCGACCGGCTTAGCGAAAAACGTATGGTGCTCCCTCTCGTACCCATATCGGCATCCCGCTCCAACTCAAGGATTCGCTCGCCGCTGGTCGCCTTAGTTAGACCAATGTCGTGGCCGGGCCGTAAAGCCTGAGTGGCGACCGTCGTATGGGCGGCGCGCATTCAGGCCGACATTAATTTAACATTGACGCCCCTCTCGAGGGTTTACGCGGGCCTTAGACAAAGGCCCGAGTACACGCTCGTGCGTGGAGTCCATGTTATATAAATGCAAACGTTTGCGCGTGGCTTGAGGGCACGTTACACTAATCAATAACAAAATATGTACCTCTGCTGATCCGGAGGGATTCCCTCCTTGTCCTGGATTTTGGCCTTGACATTCTCGATAGTGTCCGAAGGCTCGACCTCAAGGGTGATGGTCTTACCCGTGAGGGTTTTCACGAAGATCTGCATCTTGGTGTGCCTGGTGAATATACGGATTATAAGTTGTAATGTATTGGAAGGCTAAATAAATAACTATGGAATATGGGAATTGGAGACCCACATAAAGATGCCTTTCCACCAGAGCTAATTACTGAGAAAATAAAAAATAAAGTTTTCACCAAACTGTTATACCTACTTAGTTTGTTGATGCTGATTGATATCCACCAATCACATTCTCGGAACGTAGGTAGCACATCTATGACGCATGTTCTATAATGCTGTTGGTGGATATAAAACGCATACACATAGCATATGATTGATATATCTGATGGAAAGGCACCGTAAGGTTTTTCTCATTCTCAGTTAAGAGGTACCTAATCGTGTACTGTTAACATCAGTCACGGTAAAAAAAACGAATTTTGATAAAAAAATTACACCTAGCCAATTTTGAGGATACCAAAATTTTGTCATAACTAAGGATCCATTACGTCATCTTGTTAAAAAAAATGGATTTTTTTCTAGGTTCCAAAATTTTAATAGGCATGGAGTTATAGTCCTCCTAAATATAAAAGGTTTATCAAAACAGTTTTTTAATATGTGAGATACCTACCTATCTGACGGAGACTGTACCTATTGTTTACTTGAATAAAAATTGTATAGGTAATACATAATATAGGTATTTCAAATCCTATAAATACATATTATATTCTTGAGTACCAAAAGTTCAATTTAAATATGCAGGTATTAATATACAGGGTGTTTTTTTTTCGACCGTTCAAATTCTACGTAGTGAATGTGTAGGTCATACTCACCAACTTTTACTATGGGGACAAAGTCGAAATCGCGAAAAAAAAATCAGCCGTTTCATACAAATTGGCGGCATTACGCCGGCCGAAATGTATGAAACAGCTGATTTTTTTTTCGCGATTTCGACTTTGTCCCCATAGTAAAAGTTGGTCAGTATGACCTACACATTCACTACGTAGAATTTGAACGGTCGAAAAAAAAACACCACCCTGTGTGTCTTGTTTTAGGTACATTTTGCTAGAATTTGTTTATTTAGTAAGTACCTATTTTAAAAGTCATTAAAGTCACTAACAATACTGAAGAATTCGTGTCCAAATGAATACCTAAAGATAAAGTTAAAAATAAAGAAAAACCCACCATTCTTAATTCCTCACCATCAATCAACCTAATTGCTTGATATAAATTTTGACTACCAGAACAAGATAGAACATGCCCTGGGATATTCTTTGAAAATGATTCATGTAATGACTGTTCATTTCATAATGACATGTAAACAAACAGAACAAAACCTCACATGCACACTATTGGAAGTTATAGTCTGTTTGTGACAGTGCACACATGTGGGACACAATGGGTAAGTCAATAAAATAACAAATCAAGCTTCACAGTAGGTTTATTGGAATAAAATAATAAATACAGAAAATCAGACTAAAAGAACAGCATTAATGCAACCGTCATTCTCAGGATTGTTTGTTACTTGAGCATATTTGCCCCAAACCACTTTACCAGCCTGCGTCACCAGACCAAGCTCGGAAATGTTCACTTCCAAAACAGTACCCTTCGTAATCACACCAAGACTTGTATACATCTGTGAGCTTGGGTTCTTCTTGACTCCAATAATAGGCAGGCAGAAGGTAGCCTTAAGTTCGGGATGTGTGACATGAGCCTTCTTAAAACGAAGAGCCATAGGCCGGATGAACCTTTCAAACTTCGGAGGCTTTCTAGTAAAGTTCTCACCAACAAATGTGACTTTAGTAACCATGCGTTTCCAGGCTTTCCTCTTAGTTTTACCAGACTTTAGTACTTTGAACACTTCAGCGTCAGCCTGTGCTCTAACTTTGGGTATCGGGACGTCCCATTTACCAGCTTTTTCTTTGCGTTTCTGTTTGATCATATTAGAGAGAACTTTAGCTCGAGATTGGACATCCCTGTCGAGGAGGTATACTGGGAGTGCTCCCTCAGCGACCTTCTCAGTGTTTTGTTTAACATTTTTCTCTTCATGAGCCTTGATCTTCTTTTTCATCTGTATCTTCTCATTGCGGCGCTCCTTATTGTAGATCTTGGCCTTGATGCCGCGAAGCTTGCGGGCCTTCTCGGCACGCTTATGCGGCTCGCGAGCCTCGCGTTTGCGTTTCCTCTCCTCATAATCAATTCTTCTACCGTAAAGCTTTTGATGGCGCTCAATATATTCGTTCTGCGGCATTGTGGTTGCTTATTCGGCAACTACAACAAAATTAGTCTTATCAATGGATTAGATGGACGTACTGCAACACTTCAACCGACACGACGCGACATAACCTCTTCGATGACAAGTGTTGCACAATTTCAATATTTCACCACTTTTATGGAAATCCAATAAATTTATTGAATATAATCAACCTCAAATCTTTAAGAAAAACACAAAAATGTCTTAAAATGCTAGAATTACTTGTATCCACGTGTCTTACGTTCAAAATAAGTTTTCCACTTCTCCCAAGATATATTACATATTTTCAACAACTACACCGATTTAAAGCATTAACGCGATTATTTTTATACTAAATTAATAAGGTTTACGATAAGTAAAAAGAAATAAATTTCACAAGATCTTCGAACTCACCTTATGCCGACACCATGCCACAAAGAAAGAACTTATGTCAACCGGAAACTGTCCTGTCAATTGGTATTGCCAGTTCTGTATTGCCGCCACATTTACCGGTTTTCAAAATATTATTCCAAAAGTTTAATTATTTTCACAATAACATCAAATTTGGAAATGTGTAATATACATATTCATTGCATTGCTATCAATATTTGACAGAATACAGAGATGGAATTGAATTAAATTAATATTCTAGAAAAAGGACACTTTTTTGTAGTGCTGCCATCTTTTGCATAACCTAGTCCACTGAGTTCGGTGCACTTGAATGAGTACGTCACTGGCCACCCCACCTTGCCCTCCTCTCTTCGTTTCTTCACCTCCTCGTTCGCCTGTAAAGACGCGTAGTTTGACATTTATTTTGACAACTCTTCAACTCGACTCGTTTGAACACGACCACGACCGACCGACTAGGCGGACATTACTACATTAGCTGTTTACTTTAGCATAGCGAAAATAAAGAAATGAACACAACTGCTTCATATTCAGGTATGTTAATAATTTATTAATAACTCTATTGCACTATCTAATCTAGCAGTTTCGTACTTTTCTTGAGTATGCTAGTTGTGGAATTGTGATAATTAGGTCTTGCTTTACCACAAGTACTCGCACAGTAGTCACTTGTTAGTGAAGGACATGCAAAAAACGACCGGAAGAAAAAACTCGAAACTGTCAGGCGCTGGAAATATTTTACTATTTTAGGTTGTTTTGTGAATTTCTGTGGATTTAGGATTAACTTAGTACGTTTATTGATTATGGGTAAGTCTCGTTGTTTACTTATTGCTGACTTTGCTTTGATTACAGAATTTGTAACGCGATTGTAATAGTAGAAGAGTTGAAAACTAGTTTCGTATTCTTAAAATGTAAACAAAACAAAATAGTAGGCACTCAATTCGCATTCCTCAGCCGCCTCGTATTATCGTCACAACATAGTATTGCTTGTATTATATGTTAAAAAAAGTACTTATCGTCAAAGATGTCGTAGAAATAGGTATAATAATACGGATTGGAAAAATACTGTCTCAAATCAATTTTATTGTTAGTAGAAAAACATTTTAAATTACCAATATGTACATACATAAAACTCTGGATTTATAGAATCTTAGCAATGTTTTGTTGTAAAATAATTTAATACTTAAAATAAGTTTTATTTAAGGTACAGTCAAAGAACTCAGTCGCCTTTATTATTTTTTGAGTAATATTATTATAATATAATTTGTAAATGTACTTCCATCAGCAGTATTATGATAACCTGATGTTATAGCCTATACATACATCATCATCATCAATCACAGAAGAGAAAATATTCCAAACTATTTATGTTCCAGCATTCTCATGTTCTAGTACTTAACGGTTTTATGTATCATCCATTATATAATTAATAATAGTTTGATAACAAATATTAAATTGCACTGAATGTTGATAGTCATAATTTTATCACTACATGTGGTTTCAAGTCCATATTATTTGATAAGATTGGTCTTTTTTGTGTCTGGCTTTTACAGTTTTGATCTCTTTTATTTTGTGGAACAGCTCAAATTGTTTTATTAAATAAAACAAGTTTTAGTGAGATGTTGCCATGTGTATCTTGATCACACTTTGACAAGATGCTGTCAAATTTCAGAACAGTCATGGTTCACAACTCCGGGGCACAGTCGGCGAGGATCCATAGAGAGCGAGCTCAGCATACAAGGAAAAGAAACAGGTAAATTGCTATTACAGCCTTTACTCACACATTATCTTAAGGTGCATTCAGACCAAAAGAACATTCGCTGTTCTATCCCCCGCTCTACGAAATCAACCAATCATGTTTTGTGTAACAATCAAATTTCGTAGAGTGGGAGGTTAGAATAGCGAATGTGGTGTGCTTGGTCTGAATACACCTTTAACGATCAGTCACTCGCGAGAGATAGTGCTCTGAAAATGCACGTCTAATTGAGCCTTAAGGCTCTAACGCGAAGTCCGAAGTTCGCAAATTTTGGTGTTTTTCTCTCTGTCACTCTAATAACACCTTTATTGGTGTGACAGAGACAAATCCTCGAAATGTAAGAACTTTGGAGTTTGCTGTAGGTCAAATTGTATAGTGGTAAAAATATCCATACAATTGCCATCAGAGATATCGGTGGCTCTATGGTGCCCCAAATATCTGAACATGCAATCAACGCCATAACAATATATGCTCAGATGTTTTGATCACCATGGAAGCTTCGATATATTTGATAGCAATACATGACTTTGTATACTCCATTTCAAATATTATTACACTCTTTCAATAAAAGACTTTTTGTCCCCATGGATACAGTCGAGTTATAAATACATGTACAATCAAACTCAAAAATGTAGAATTGTAGATGCTTGGAAAGTGCGAATTTAAGTATACGCAACCCGCAACCCTATTATATTACTATAGGGTCTTGTACTTTTTAGCACTTTGCGCATCTATTTTTTTGCTTTGACTACAATTGTAGTTTTTATTTTTTATTAGTAAATATTCTTACACATATTGTGGGTACAAAGTAATAGTAAACATGTAAAAGTAAATTAATGTAATAGAAAGATATCTATATAAATATAAGTACTAAATACATAGAAATTAACCTTAACCATGACTCATGGTGACGAGAAAATATTTTTGTAATAATACACAAAGAGTTGCCTCGTCAGGATTCGAACCCTAGACCTCCAACTTATTAGGCAGTCACTACCGACAGAGCTACTGGAGGTCGTCAAATTGTGCACTTTATTTCAATACAATAAGTAAAAAAATATTTATAAACTCGACTGTACATTTATGAAATGACTCACAAGACGTGATTCACAAAAGACCACAAAATACTTATCCCCTTATTCAATAAATGTCTCCTAACTTGCCGATAAGTATCGGTTGTCCCTTTCTGACTTACAAAAGTATTTCTAAGACGGAAAGAGACAAACAATATTTATCGACTTGCTAAGTTAAGAAACGTTTAAGAATAAATAAGAACTAGGTATTAAATATCAAACTATGTAATATTAAAATATGTTGCACGTTTTAAGGTTGTGTCTTGAATAATACATTTATGTATGAAATGCATGGTTTATATAAAGCACAGTTATTTGCATGTCTTATAAATCTTATAATGTATTGAAAACTTTCCTTTTGGTTAAATTTTATGTTTCTATACAGGGTTGGGCAGATTAATTGTCCTATTGATGACTGATTACTGTGCAGGATGAAATTCCTTATATGACAAAATGCTTAAAATATTACAAGTTAAGGAGAAGTTATCAAATTTATCAATTGCTGCGGTAAAATATAGAATGTTTCTGATAGGTATAAATAACACCAAGATTTACATAACATTGTTTTGTTTTTAAACTTTTATACCACTTTTTAACTAGAACACTTAATCAGCCCAACCCTGTACAACATACTAATTGTAATAACTAAAGCATTCTTTATCTGTAAGTACATAATCTGTATTCTTTTGCGAGCTTGCTATGTATTTGTTAGTAAAATAGTAGTATCTTACCTATTTAGTAATATAGGCTAATTTTGCAATCCCCAATACAATTAGTATGCCACGTTTTCACTTACTGTTTTGAGCGAGCAATCGTTCGTTCTTGGGCAGATGAAATCAATAATTAACATAGCAAAATGTTCTTTCGTCAGCCCACGAACAAGCGAATGCTCGGTCAAAACACTAAGTGAAAACGCGGCTTTAGATCATTAGGCTTTGCACACAATTGCTGGGTTTGGTCGCCGCGAAACAGATTATCCATCCTTTTTTTATCAATAGGTATAGTTGGTAAAAGACCAACCATGTGCTAATTCTACTGTCTTTTTTTGTTTATGACTAGAGGTCATTTTTCATTTTATTTATTTATTTAAACTTTATTGCACAGTTACAAAAAAAAATTAAAAGTACAAATGGCGGACTTAATGCCTTAAGGTATTCTCTACCAGTCAACCATTGTGTCAAACAGAAAACTTACATTTGGTGCGGAATAATTAAACAGAGAAATAAACATTAACATTTTATCTGGGGATTGAAAAATTAGTCCTAACATGGGGACTCCTAAGTCTGTCAATGTTCACTACTAAGTTATATTGTATTGCAAAAAATATCATTGTAATATATCCAATAGCCGTACCAGCCGTACAGTGATAATTATATCCAATAGCCGTACCGTGACTTTGCAAGTATCGATAACGTTAGGTTTTACTTGACACATTGCAGTAGCCGTATCATGAGTTGGAAAGTAAAGGATATGTTAGGTTTTACTGGATACGTAAAGCATTATACGCCTGCTTTACGTATCGAATAAAACCTAACGTTACCGATACTTGCAATCATGGTACGAGCACAGGCCTCTAAAGGGTATACCGATAAAAAGCTGTAATTTTATAATAATAAAATCGGATCGAAATAAGTAGCTATAATTACAAACTTTAGAAATTAACCAGGAAGTCTTAACTTAGCTGACTGTAGTACTTTTGTGTCACTACTGCATTTCAGGTACTCACAGTACAGCTTCTTCGAAACCTCTTGTAATACAAAAAAAGAAAAAAAAATTGTAAAAGATAGTTTGGTCTTTTACAAACATTTTTTTCTTTTTTTGTATGCAGTTTTCTAAATTATGGGACTGTCATCAATATATCTGGTCATTCTTCCCGTGTTCCTTAAGATATCCTTGACTTATGCATAATATCCTTGATACTTTTTGGCACTGATTTCGCTTCATAAAACTATGCCAAAGAGACTATGTATAAGGATTAAATAATTGATTAAAGACCCATAGAAAATTCACATATAATGTGACATAATTCCCTTCACAGAGTATTACTGCGCCCAAGGCAGGGGTATATTTAAAAAACCATGGAGATTAACCAGAAATATTGATCACTTCTGCAGAACACCAAATCGTGCAGTGGAGAATTAAAAAAAAGAGCTTGTAAAAATAGATTTCGAAGGGGTTCTGGAGAACTTGTATTGTGAATACTGAATTTGCAGTAGCAACAAAAAAGAACCAAAGTTAGCTATTTTAAGACCTCCTAGTTAATTACAAAAGCCAGAAATTACAGCTTTTTAACTATATCGACCCGATTTTTTCATTTGAATTTGCCAGTTTTTTATAGGTACACCCCTTATTGTCATAGCGTTATACATGTTCAGATATTTTTGAGAACCGTAGCCGCCACGATAAATGTAATGGCGACAGTAACAGACACGTAGGTATCGCGTGTTTATTGTTTTTCCACAAGTAAAACTCTTGCGCAAATTCCTACGTTCCCAGAGACGTTTTTTGTCTGCACAACCATTTAGCGTGTCGAGTCATCGCTCCCTGCCTGTACAGACTTGTCCGACTAAAGATATTGTGTATAAGTTTTATCATTTACAACAATTACTTGTACTAAGTGATAATATTATGATAGACAATGACAGTCATTCGTTAATCATAGTATATTTCCACGGAATTGACCAGCGACCATTCATCTAAAAAAGTCATATTAAACAATGTGTTATTGTCATTTGGCTTTATCCATTGCGGGAGACGTGACTCAAACAACGGTTAATTTATTTCAAAAGCAGTAGGTACCAACAGGCCAATCTAAAGAACGAAATGCGTTAAAAAAAACAGAAAGCTTTACTCCTCTATTAGCCAACTGCATCTACCTTTGGGTCACCGTGTATCCGAGGGTTTAGAAAAGTATATTATTACACGTCCAGTATTTGTATTTGCTATTATAAAAATACATAGATGGCTGCAAAAAGATTGTACATTACATAATTAAGGGCTTTAATTAAAACAAAACTAAACGTCACACTTATTAACCGACTTAAAATAAGGAGGAGGTTCTCAATTCGACAGATTTTTTTTTTGTTGTATGAATATTACCCGATTTCTCCGGGAATCGTAAACCGATTTGTTTTTTTTTGTAATCGACCGTGTATAACCCCGAGATAGTCCCGTTGGCACCAAGTTGAGGTTTGATGATGAGATCTTGGAGAAATCGAGGGATCTCTTCAACTGTTATAGGTACCTAATGAATTAAAAAAATTAATTACCTAATTTACAAGCATTTGTATTCAGAAAGTAGGATTTGATGACAGGAAACCAATGATGGAAACAAATCGGGGATCTTGGAGAAATCGGTTGAAGTCGGTTTTTAATTTTTTTTTGGTGATTATGTGTTATGAAGTTACTTATCTATTTTGTATGACTAACTTTCGTAACACATTGGAAACGATCGTGATTCTGTTTACATTAACGCCATTAATGACTGTTTTTTTTAAAACGACCCATGTGTAAGGTTTACCTAGTGAGCATTGATAGACTAAAATATAATTATTTATATACTATTCTTACTTCTTCTTTCTCTTTGTCAACATATATTTTAGGTAACCTATGTATTTTATGAAACTGTTGGTGCAAGAATACTTCCTTACTGTATTTATTCACACAACACTTCAGTCAAGTACTGAATCCACTTCAAAGTTCAAACGAGGCAATAACTGTAAGTAGAACTGTATGGAGAAAGGAACACTTGAGAGATAGTCTAATATGTATAATTAAATTAAACATCTCACATTTACGTTCTAAATATGCGATAGGTATTTGCATGTATGTAAATTCTTCAAAACATTGAATATTGCAATACGTCAATAGCACCTGCACATACTACCTACACACAAGTTTGGATCTATAAGTACTAAACCTGTAGAGACTTGTACTTCTTTTGTATGGAGAATTATTCTCAAGCGAGACCGAGAATGTTCTCCAGAAGAGTACAAATTGCATGTTCTATAGATACTCAAGGAATGAAAATAGTTACTAGTTCAAATTATATTACCTACTAATTTCATTTGGAAGTTAAGGTATAAAAAAAAATCTTGGCATAATAACAATAATTACCTGTGACATTCTACTGATTTTCATAGTAGGTACTATATACAGTATAACAACATACTGAAAATGGTACATCTTTCAATTTTATCTGTCTATACTTAATTAAAAAAAAATAACTCTCATAGTTTATGGTGGGTTCAATTCCCACGTGACTAATGATGAATTACATAAATCTACCTGATTTATAATATAACAGAATTAACATATTGTGTATTCTAACAAGATCAATGAAAACTGGCCTAGTTTTTGCTTGATTGTGTTATTTGTGTTGTCTCAATTTGGGCTTATCCAGCGCATCATGATTAATGTGACAGTATGTCGCCGAGAGATAGACTATCCCTCCCTAAGCTAGCCTAAAGCTAGTAAAGGACAAGAGATCTATCTCGCGACGAGATACTGTCGCACCAATCATGTGCTAAGCCTGCAGAGTTAACGAATGCAAGAATGAGCACTAATCAGAATGGTATGACGTTGCCAGATCTCGGGGCCAGCGGTCGTGGAACCACCAGAAGAGGTTCCGAGGAAACCACAACAAATGACCATAGACAATGTGCATTGTCAAACATTTACTCATAAGTTTGAGAATGAACTACACATATGCCAATGTAGTTGTAACTTGATACAAAAAAAAACGAAACTAAAAATTATAGTATAAAACTATTCATATCAAATGTGATCTCATTTTATAATAATCAAAATAATATAGTAAGGAATTGTTTTGAATGCTTTACAAGTATATTGGCGAAAGAGATTCGCAGACAGCATAACAATTAAAATATACATGCAATTGTTGTATCTTAACATAATCAATGACGATATAACCAGTAATGTTGCCTGCTATTCTCGTTATAATCTTAATTTAAGATTACCATCATGTATTCGTACTGAAAACAATGCTTTGTGCATCGTTTAAATAATCGTAACTCTACTTACGAGTATATTAGCAAAATTTTTTATGTTTCGCTAAACATTGTTTCACCTCAAAATTGTTTGTGGTAACTTTATTTAGACATGGACGAAGTTTACTGGAAATGGTCCAAACCATACCTTATTATCTTATTAAGTACTTACACAATACATTAATTAAACAATGGATTGAACCATTTCAAGTAAATATTTGCCCGGTTTGTACTACTTATGTTTGTGATTTTACTGTATTTGGTAAGTTTTACAGTAGAAACTAATAATATGCATACTGTTATTTTAAGCATGCTAGATAGTAACCGAGTATGTACATTTTTGAAAAAAAAAGAATGCAAAGGAAAGAAAAAATATACTAACTGTTAAAAGAATGAAATTACATGAAAAAAAGATACTAAAAAACAGTATAAAATAGGAAAAGTGAAAAATAGGAATGAAAAAAGAATAAGATTGGGCACAAAAACAAAAAAAAATCATATAAACAGAAAAAAAATAAAAAACATAAATCAAAACATTATAATCATCATCAACAAATAGGGACTCCAGCATTTGGCGGAAGGACGCAAAAATCAGAACCACAAGTGAAGTGAACTCGGGGTATGGGACCGATGGAAGTTAGGAACATTCCGGGGTCGTGTGACTTGCATGTTCTCAAGTGTTGTGGTGTTGTAGATTATGTGCGCGACACGAGCGACACAGATTGCCCGAGCGACAAGCTGGAGTACGAGCCCGTGACGGAGCCAGAGGATGATGGCCCGCTGGACTGGGACTCCTCTGGACAGAGTGATGTAAGAATTAGCACTTAAAATTAAACTTGCATGAGCAGGGCCCGTAATTTTCATGCCGATGACATTAATTTCACGTCACGCTCCATTTAGGGTGATCCGAAACAGTTTATTGTTCATTATTAATCATTAGTCGTCAATCATTTTAATCATGTACAAATAACTTCAAAAGTAGTATATTTACTGAAATAAATAATACTTACTTGATACGAGAAACATAAATAAAACTATTTGATTTGTTTTTATACATACATTTTATTAAATGATATTGTTAACACTTTTCAATAATTACGTAGAAAATATAACTCCTCTTTTACGTACAGCACGTATCAAGTAGGAATTATTTAATTTACGAGTAAATATACTACTTCTGAAGTCATTTGTACATGATTAAAATGATCGACGACTAATGATTAATAATGAACAATAAAACTATTTGACATCACCCTACATGCCACGTGACGTCAAATTGATGTCATCGGCATGAAAATTACGGGCTCTGTTCATGAGATGCCAACACATTTAATGCCAAGAGCGCTACTGGGGAGTTGTCGGTAATTTTGTTCACATGCCGCTGACTCCGGGGGGGAGTTTATCACTATACTATTTCCAGTGCCAGGAGCCAGGACAAAAACAAAGGCCCTACATACTAGTCGACGTTAACACATTCGACACCGCGTACCCACCAGGTAGGCACTCGTCAACTTCGCTCGGATACAGGCGTACCCGCTAGGCGGGCAAGAGCTATAAACCTACACGCTACCGGAGTGCCCGCCAGGCGGGCATAAATTGCGAAAGTGTTGATTGTATAGTGAATAACTCCCCTGGGGAGTTGTGTCGCATGTGAATAAAGTTATTGAGGACTCCTTAGTGGCGTTCTCGGAATTGAAGTAGCGTTCATTGTACAACAGGTCGGCGTGCAGCGATAACCTAGGCTTTTGATCTGGCAATGAAAGTGTACTACGCGCGACATATTTCGGAGATCCTAGGTCTCCATTATTTAGAGCCCGCCCGTTCAAATAACCGCGTTATCGCGTAAAATGCGATATTTACTTTGTAAATCGTAATTATTGAGTTCCCGATATTGTGTGGTATTGATGTGTGGGTAGACCACAACTAAAACTCACCGGTCGTCAATTCCAAATAAGCTTGATGTTAGCTTATAAATTATATAGTATTTTTGCTGGTAGAACAATTTATTTAGTCATATAGTCCAGTTGAAAAAACGTTTATATGGCCTCGCTATGCGATTGCTTAGCAACGGTTATGTTTCAGTTAACATTTTGATGATCACAGACGTTTCGAACGCGTCAATCCAGTGAAAGTGTTCTGTTAACACGTTCGCCTCCGGTACTGTTTCACTAAATCCTAATACTAAAATAATTTTCTTATTAGAAATCCTATGCCAGTGACACGCATTGTGTGATCGAAATGATTGTACTCCTATGCTGGCGACACAACACTTGTGTCAAAAATGATGGTATTTCGATGCAACTGGCACATGAGTAAGAACTTGATTTATGCTAGTGGCACTAGAGTACGGTAATTTTGATCACGTATGTGTGTCACTGGCATGGGAGTCGGATGTTTTTGATCACAGACGCTGTGTCACCGGCGTCGAACGTGTTAAGATTTTGATGATCAGTGATCAGGATCACAGACGTGTCGAACCAATCAGTGAAATTCAATCCAGTGAAAGTGTTCACATTTGTACTTATCCACATCTCTCTCGATTCCAGAACGAGATAATATCGACAAAGGTCCTCGAGGTCCAAGTGGGGGACGACGGCGACCTAGAGTTCGCGGACTCTGAACAATCCACAGGCGACAGCGACTCCGAGCTGGACCTCCACGACTTCTGGCGCTGCGCCCGTTGTCGCACCGAGAACAACAACCCGCTCTACCGATACTGCGAGAAGTGCTTCAAGGTAAATAATTACTACATTACTGTAGAGGACGGGAAACGAAGGGTTACAGGCCAAGTAGATATATCTGGCCAAAGGAGTTGAGGCCAGATAGAGATACGCGGCCTGTAACCTTGTTTCTCGCTGAGATTTGTATTAGTACATTACTATAGAGGACGGGAAACGAAGGGTTACAGGCCAAGTAGATATATCTGGCCAAAGGAACTGAGGCCAGATAGAGATACGCGGCCTGTAACCTTGTTTCTCGCCGAGATTTGTATAGTGTTTTTCTCAAACTTGCAATGAAATAAAAAATCGAAAGTTATTTTCACAGTACACAAATAAATAAGTCAAAGAACGAAACGAATCTTCTTAAATATTAAAAAAACAACTTATACGTCAATTTTTTTTTAATACTATTTGAGATAATCTTTTACCCGGTGACATTGACATTAGTTCTGTTTTTTTACGGTGAAATGCCAAGATGACTGTCACTTTACAAGTTACTTCCGGTATTTAAATTTTTTAAAGCAGATTCCTTCCGGTACTTTACCAAACCCCGGATGACGGGAGCAAAAATGCGTTTGTCACTAGTGCTTAGTTAAATATCGACTTTTCTATCGACATCCATACCAACATTTTATGAATTACAAATGTATTGATCAATAGTAATTCAGGCAACCGTACGTAATCAGAGGCATTGCAATTTAAAATTGATAAACAATAATATGTCAATAATACCCAGTACTATAGGACAGTTACAAAATCGAAATTAAAGCCTAAAAAGCAGCTTGAATGTCGCTCAGAATTTCAAAGGGCACTTGTTAAGATTACTTTTACATTCTCGGCGAAATTATTCACAAAAAATATCAGAATGTGTTGACTAATAAAATTGGAAAATGTATATTAAAAATCTTATATATTTTTTGATATCTGGAAAAGAAGTGGAACTACTAGGGAAGCATAATTAGCATGATCTATAAATTTCTAATTAAAAAATCGTTCATATGGATGTCGATAGAATAGTCGATATTTAACTAAGCACTAGTGACAAACGCATTTTTGCTCCCATCATCCGGGGTTTGTACTTTACAGTCCTAATACTGCAAAGTAGTTATGAAATGCCTTTACATATCAAGTTTAATCATCGAACCAGCGATATGGTACTTCCTGGTTTAATTTGACGTACGTGATGCAACATTTCATTGCAACTTTGAGAAAAAGTAATATACTTACTGTAAAAATCGACCAACTTAATTTTTTTGTCAATACAAAAAGCAATCAAGCTCAAAATGTTTGACATAATTCAAGTCAGATTGACAAAAAAATAAGCTGTCACATTCTGCGATGTAGTTGCCGATTTCTAAGAATGAAATTTTGACAGTTTAGAAATGAGCCTTATGTATATGACTTTAGGACTACCGAAAAAATTGTGAGTCTTACCCTCATATTAATAAGATTCAACCTATAACTGTGAAAAGTTTATTCTTAGAAATCTGCAACTAATACTAAATTATGACCAATTTTATTAAGACTTGTGTTATGACGATATACAATACGAGTTTTAATAGATAGATAGAAGTACTTAAATATTCTTCATTTTTATAGAAATTGTGAACAATGTAAATAAACAGTTCAAAGAAATTTCCATAACCTAACACTATTTTAGTATTTTCAGTTAATTAAATGTATGTGAAGGGTCCACGGAAAGACCATGTCTAGTCAATTCAAATTACAGAAGGAAAAACCACCTTACTTTTAACAGAATAAGGTGTGAATTTGCCCTGATTTTTAAAGCCTTGGACATATTTTTTCCGTGGACTCTTCATCCTTCATGTGTGTTATCATTCACCTCAACTCTGGTGAAATGACTTATAGCATACAGTAAGATCGGGGTAGCCAAAATGCCAATAATTAATGCTCAATCGTGAACAAAACTGTCCTTTCTCAAACATGCAATGAAATGTTGTCGTTACGTGCCTTAAAAGCGGCCGGGAAGTACCTCGTTGCTGGCCAGGCCGGCAAGTGCCTCTTTTTTAATTTCCTTTTGACATCGGTTTGTGACCCGGATTCTTGGCTTTTAGCCAATAATTATCTGTAACTAATATTAGTATTAAAAATCCACAAGGGCTAATCTTAAAATTAAGTTTCAAAATCTTAGTTATGTAGTTGACTTATAATTTCTTAGAAAGAAACTTTTTTTTTGTTTTATTTCATTGCATCTTTGGGAAAAGCATTATACATGCCTCGGCCATTATGTTGCCGGGTTGCCGGCCGAATACTATACGGCCTCGCTTCGCTCGGCTGGCAACCAGTCACTTCCCGGCCTTGATAGTAATGTACTATTGTCGCACTAAGGCACTGGTCTCACCGCGAGCTACTAACCTATGAACTATGGGCTATAAACACGAACAAAAGATACGCACTCCCGTGTAAACAGACACGGCGATACTCGCCCAGCTATCAGCTATCACCGCCGGGCGAGTATCGCCGTGTTTCTATTATTTAGACGGGAGTGCGTATCTTTTGTTCGTGTTTATAGCCGATAGTTCATAGCTTAGTAGCTCGCGGTGAGACCAGCGCCTAATTAGAAAGAGTGACTGAGAGAAAAAACTACGACACGTTACGAGCGTTACTGATTGGCAATTTGGCTACGCAATCTGCTCATGATTAGTGCAACAATTGTCGTTGCAAGATTTTACTTCCCGTCTGTTACTAATTACATTTTTCAGTTGACAGTAAAAAAACGTAAACAAATATGGCTGACTTTCCATAGCATTTAACGTCTGTGACACATATCGTGAAACACGATCGCAGATATTATATTTTACATTAATACTAATAAATATCAATAATTGTAACAAAGTCTATGTGAACTTAAGGTTTAAGGTTTTAAGTTGGTGATAAAACCAAGATTGTGTTCTGAAAGTGCGGGATTATGAAATAATGCAAGTTTGTTTACCTTTTTTACTTTTAACTGAAAAATAGTATATATAAAAGAGGGACGGATGGTCTATCTCGCGGCGACACGCACCATCATCAATCATCTGCTTACCCCCTTATTCATAAACGTTTGTTAACTTAAAAAGCCGCTAATAATTGTTTGTCCCTTTTGCTCTTATAGCCACATTGTTAAGACCGAAAGGAACAAACAATTATTAGCGGCTTGTTAAGTTAACAAGCGTTTATGAATAGGGGAGTTAGTCTACAGATTAGACATTTGTGGCCCTACCACGAATTTCTAAATCCGCAAATTTTGAGGATTGTCCCTGTCACTAATAAACAGGGATTGGATAAATGCGCGTCATTATTCGCAAGAATATGGACATGACCCCAAAATTGATTAAATGAATAAATAAACGATTAATTCCTTGAAATTTGATTTCGAAGCTTTAAGCTATTTAAAAAGGTTTTCATAGTTACCGGTGTCAAATATGTAAATTTCTGAAAATGATTAAATGATTATTTATTCAATCAACTTTGGAGTCATGTCCATATTATTCCGAACAATGACGCACATTTGTTTGATCTTTGCTAATAAAGCCTTAGTAGGACTGAGACAAATCCTTCCGAAATCCAAAGTACCCCGGTAGCAGTCCTAATTAATCCTTGGAAATCGTGTTCCAAATGTTGACAGACGACTGTATGACAGCGTATGGGTGTCACTACTATAATTTCTACTTATGCTGGGCGGAAGTGAGAACTGAAATTATGTTAAAAATATTATTGAACCGGGTTATTCGCATATTTAAGTCGATGATTGCGCGATATGTTTCGACCCATTAAGAGGGTCCTCGTCCGGAGCACCCTCGGCCAAAGCCCGACGCGTACTGCGGGCCTGCGCCCTGCTAGAACGGGTACTGGCCGCGGGCGGTGGTAACGAGGGCGATGCAAGGAACGATCTACCCTCAGTCTAATGGGTCGAAACATGTCGAGCAATCATCGACTTAAATACGTGAGTAACCCGGGTTACTCGATAATATTTTTAATATGTTTGAGTATCACGTTAGTTATAATTCTGAAATTCTGTTGTTTAAAAAAAGTTTTGAAAGTTGTGAAGAAAAAGAGGTTTTCTCATGTCTGTTAAGTTAACCTTGGCCATATTTGTGCGTGTATTTGTGTTTTTTTTTGTGTGTGAATCGTGACAAATGTCGGAGGTATTATGAGGTTGTGTTTGTATGAAGAGTGAGGTCGCTGAATGAGTATTTATTTCATTATTTTTATGTATGTATCGTACGGACTATGTAACCGCACTGTATATTAAAATGCGTATAGTGTAGAATATTGTGTCGGAAAAAATATACCACCAAATATTTACACACAGTCAAAATTTTCGGTCATAATATTTTTTCCTTTACGCATTTTGTATTATCCTTTGTCGGTAAAGGTAAGTAACCCCTCAAATGGTATGATGAGAAGTGTGCTGTGGGAGAACATTCTCGAGATTATTCTCCATTTGATGGTAAATATTCTCGCACCCCATTATTTTTCCTTCACTTTAAAGGATTTGGATACTGACTTGAAATTTTGAGTAATTTGGAATTAGGCATTCTTCAGTATTATTTGCAATATTAACATATAATGTATATTAAAAAAGACTAAACATATTTTTTTCTAATATTTCAAGGAAAAACTAGTAATGGCTATTGAAAATTGCAACTAATGTTTAAATGTCTCAAATTACGATCTTTAAATCAGAAAAAAATGTCTATATACTTTGAATTTGTTTCGCAAACTTTTCACAATTGGCATATAATAAACCTAAATCTGATAAAATATTCCCTATAATTATTTACTAATTGAAAAGCTTACGAAATAAAACTAATAAGAACATTAAACAAAGCAAGTTTTTTAAATTGAACAATAAACCAACATTCCGTGCACGCATTAAACATTTTAATCCAATTCTAGGTACGTAAAAACTTCTTCCCACCGAGGCCGAGGAAAAACAAGCGTAAACGGGTAATCGACGTCCCGCGAACTAACTCTGTCGATTCTGGCGTCGAGTCCTATCACAGCCAAGAGAGCCTCTCCCAGCCCTCGCAGGTCATTGACCTTACCCCACTCACTGACCTTAGTCAACCTGGGCTTAGTCAGACTGAACTCAGCCAGCCTGGCTTAAGTCAAACTGAACTCAGCCAGCCTGGCTTAAGTCAAACTGAACTCAGCCAATCCGGCCTCAGGCATACTGACAGACAATCTGGCCTCATTCAAACTGATCTAAGCCAGCCTGGTGCCAGTCAGACTAATCTCAGCCAAATTGGTCTCAGTCAGGTTGAACTCAGTCAGCCTGACAGTCAAACTGACCTTAGCCAGCCTAGCGTCAGTCAGAGAGACAGCCAACCTGGAAGTCAGAGTGACTTCATTCAGACTGACCTCAGCCAAACTGGCCAAAGTCAAGATTTAAGTCAGGCTGACCCCAGTCAGACAGGTCTCAGCCAATCTGACCTCAATCAGCCTGGCTCAAGTCAATCTAGACTCAGTCAAACAGAACCAACGCAATCCAGTCTCGTAAGACCTTTGAAGCGACGCGCGGGCTCCGCCGATCGTAATAACATGAGAATTAGAATAAATTATAGCGATACAGATAGCGACTCCGATAGCGATATAGAAATAAAACGTTATAGGAAATCCAAAAGCGCCGATCCTTACGTAGCACCGTTAGTTAAAACTACCAGCGATCCTTCTCTAACTATCGACGATACTGTCAAACTCACTAAGAAAGCTATTATAAATTCGATTAAAGATAAACTCGATAATGAGAATTTGTGTATAATTTGCTATTCTCAGCCAAAATCGGCGGTTTTCGCTCATAGTAGGATCGCGCATATGTGCTGTTGCTATGAGTGCGCGAAAAAGGTATGGAGGAAGGCGAAAAGGTGTCCGCAGTGTAATTGCAAAGTTAGCAATGTTATGAGAGTAGTATTATAGAACAGCCAATCGGAACAGCGTTTCGCCTAGAACTAGAAAAACGATTCAATAAAAAGATGAGTCAGAAAAAATAAGCTTAACTTATTGTTAGTCTTTCTTATGTGGATGTGTCAAGCAGAGCAATCAAAACTAGTCTTGGACGGCTGTTTCATGAAGTCAAATTATGACAGAGCAGTTCTACTCGTCCTGACAACTGTCATTTCAATACATGTGTCAAAAAGTGAAATTGACAGATAATGTATTGAACTGACAGCTGTCAGGATTGACTTTATAGCGGCCGAGCACTGTAAGCATTCGAAAGGTTAAGAGTGTCTTACTAATAGCTTTGCCATGTATTGAAATAAAAATAGTATGTCTTACCATTAAAGGCCTTTAAAATTTAATGTAATGGTTAATAAAACTCACGATTTTTTATACACTACGCGCGACATATGTTTTGTAGAGTCTAGGTTGCTAAGATTGGAGACGTTTATGAATAAGGGGGTTAAGCTCTCCGAAAAATAACAATTTCCTAAAATTCGTAAGTTTAACCGTTACATTATACAGGGTGGAACGGAACGACGATCTTTCCCGCTACCGACCGAGTCTACCAACCATTACATGAACTTTCAGTATGGGACCAACCTCGAAAACGTACATGGAAAATTGACTTTTTCATACTATTGATCTCTAAATAATCACTCACTTTGTATGAGGGGTTAATTTTTTTTTTATATTTTGACGTTGGTCCCTTACTGAAAGTTCATCGTAGTGGTTGGTAGACTCGGTCGGTAGCGGAAAAGATCGTCGTTCCGTTCCACCTTGTATTTTAGTGTTAATCATTATTCTCTTTTTTAAATTTTCCACGTTCTAGGCGAAACACATTTCGAAATCTCTCTTTAGTTTACTTTCATCTATACTGTTTTATTTTTCTCGCCCGGGGTTTGCCCGGTCTTTTCAATACCATGTATAAAAAAACTGTATCTGGCAATATGCTAAAGGTGCGATGAAAGGCTGAGTTTCGTAAACTCAATATAACTAATTTGTAAATAGTGTTTTTATTTCGATTATATTCGGCAGGTTGCTTGGTAAGTGACCAGGTAAATCGCTTTTTTGGGTCTGTCATTTATAATAATCAGAGATCAGAGAAATGAGCATCATTTTTCGCGATACTATGGACATGGCTCTAAAGTTGATTAAATGATTAATCAATCTAATTATTTCTTGAAATTTTATTTAGATTCCTTCAGGCGGTTACAGATATCAAAAAGTAATTTCTGGGAAATGAAAATCTTAATATTTGTTTCGATGATTAATGAGTCACTAAATAAGGAATTTACTTTTTAGTATTTGTAGATAACTTTTCAGCCTACCTCCAGCCAATAGGTCCACAATAGTCCTGAATGAACGAGCCATCTAGCGATGTGGAATAAAAAACTCATATTTGTTAAAGACAACAATCTATAGTGATAAAAAAGTAATGAATTAGTAATACGTACATACATATAAAGTAGACCTCTAAATATACGCAGTCTTCCTTTTTTGTGCAAACATATTGTATCTCTTGTTTTTTATATATAAGTTATAACATTTATTATTCTCTATAAAGTCACCATTTTGCCCACATACCACATTGTTAGATGTCTTGTTGAAGAAATAAAACTAGTTTTCAGTTATTTTCTTACATACCGTAACCGTCATACATAAATAATGCTTTCGGTTATAATAAAGTATAACCAACCATTTCAATGTTGAAACATTAGGTAGGTACGTTACAAACTGCAGGTAATTTTAGTCATAAAGAAGTGATTTAAATACGAAATTGCCTTTTAATTATAGCTCTAAAACTAAGGAGGCTGAGTAATATAAACTAGTTTTGATTCAATTAGCAAGGCACGTTTTACTTACCGGAGACATATGCCTCTTGTGATTTAAAATTCTATCATCTTTTGGACCAATGATTAATCAATAATTTTATTGATGATTAACGATTAATACTTTATTTCGGTTCAGAGCAAAATGTTAAATTACTTTAGTTTTTAGTTAGAGCGCGAACCATTTATGCATTTTGTTTACGTTTATTTAAATTAAATACCTAAAAAACAGGCTATTTTCTTCTAACTCATACAAGGGACGGTGCTATAGGATAAATTGATAGTTCTTAGTGAAATGGATCGGATTAGGTTTAGAATTACTATAGGAAACCGTGCCACCGAACAGAGTAATATATTTGAATTAGGTTAGGATTCATTTCTAAAGCTTAGCTCGCACTGGTTGTAATTTGTTAATGCCAAAAGTGAGGATCATTTTTATTCAGTTAGGCCATAGCTTTTAGCTTGAAACGGAGTTTAGATTAGGTTATAAAGAAATTCAAATAGATGGCTCTGTGTAGGTATGGTCTATGATTTGAAGTTACTGGCTGTTACCACTTGGTAAAAAAATGTTTTTAAGCATATTGTGCAACAGTGAAATGATTTCATTGAGTATCTAAATGATACGAATTTAAAGTTGCGTTATTTTTGTTGATTGTGCATGTTACCATGTACAATATTATTATAAGTTTAGTATTGTTTTGATAGGCCTGAATATGTTACACTTGCCTCATATAGTAGTGCAGTGTCAATTTGAAAAAGTTCGGTCCATGTGTTTGAATTTTTTTATTCGCGGCGGTAACTTTGTTTTACTATTGGTCATTTTTATTTTATTTTTTTGTAAGATAGACACGAAGCATTTTAGAGATTAGAATAAATCTTATAGCTATTTTAAAATAAGTAGCGGGATATTATGTACTAATAAGTATTCAAATCCCATGATACCTATGAGAAATGCATTCACAAATGATATGTAAATAAATAAAGTGTATGTATGTAGATACTTTGCTGATATTTTTGAAAAGGTAGTAGTAATGTTTTGCTTTTAAAAATACTAGTTCAAAGTTACCGCTCGTTTCTCTTGTGTTATTAATTATTAACTTTGCATATCATTTCACCGCTTAAAAGTAAGATATTTTAAAGCAAATTTGTTGATTAGTAAAACAATAAAGATTATATTGTAGGTTAGGAATTCAATTTTGTCTAATGAACTACCCCACCACCTAATTATCCTACCGTATAGAGGATTTATCATGTTGTCTTGTTAATTTAATTTACCTTTATTGCGAAAAATTTACTAAAAATATTTAAAAATGTAAAATTACGATCTCTATTTGTTAAATATCATGTAAATAGTAGTTTAGTTAAACAATTGTAAGCCTCGGCTCGCTTAAAAGAAAAAAATATATAAATAAAAAATATCGAACAAAAAGGTAATAATAAATAAAAGTTTTTTTCAGCACTTTTGTTTTTTATTTGTTATGTACCCCTAGAATTATTTCTTGAAAGTACACTTTCTACAAAAATAATAAAAGGAACTAATGGAATATCTCATATCGTACCTATATGCCCCGCTAATAGTATTTGTGCTTTCACGAAATATTCAATCTTTTATTCTTTTAAGGCAAAACGGATATGACAAAAAGTCACGCTCACGACTAAATACACCAGTGGCCCTAGCCTCCTGCCGCCCAAACAATAAAATTCGCCAGTGAATTCTGAATTATTAGTGAAGGAAATAGAATAGAATTTCTTTTGTTTATGGAGACCTTTTAATAGGTCTTTGGGCGGCAGGAGGCTAGCGCAAACTTCGAAATCTGAACATTTACACATTTTGAAAAAAACCTCTTAAAGGATGCAAAACTAATTTCAAAACTCGCATAGTTTCAGTACTTCGGCCTAAATAGCTACGAAAATATTGAAATGTTGGGATTTTTAACATCATTTTCGCAAGTTTTGATTTTACTTGCCATAATATTCCCAAAAATTTTGATTTCTCAGGTTCGAGTGGAGTTTATATAAAGGTGCACTCAGACCAAACGAGCATTCGCTATTCTAACCCCCTAATCTACGAAATTCGATCGTTACACCAAAGTGTGATTCGTTGATTTCGTAGAGTGGGGGATAGAATAGAATAGCGAATGCTCGTTTGGTCTGAATGCACCTTTACGTTACGTAAAGCGGGGCATGAAGAAAATAAAATTCTGAGCTTAGTTTATTTAATTATTTATAACTACTAGGTTTGATAGTCTATATTTTTTTTATCCTTAGTAGGTATACATAATATAGCTCCATTTTTTAATGTTATATTAAAATGAATCCTCCATTTTAAAATGAATAAGAATATACACTCCTCCCGTAGATGTCATGTCGTATGAGTCGACTAAGGGATTGAAGTGTCGATGAATATTCGTTTAGAGTGACTAATATGGGCTGCAGCAGCAGCATCATCATAGTGGACAACTCTACACACTACTGCTATCGCCAACCTACTTGCCCAGCGTTAATGGGCATTTACCTCCTAATGCATACATAGTAGATAGTAGTCATCTTCTATGAAGGATACATTCCATACGCTTTCATGGGAGAGGCCTAAGTCCAGCAGTAGACTCGAGGGAAGGTTGATGGCAAACGACCTAGGGGCCGTCAGATCAGGTTCGCTCCGCTCTAGACACCTAATTACACAGCGCTCTGCATGATAACAATGATGCGAAGAACAGGCATAGATGGAGGGACTCCGTCAGAAAGAAGTTAATCCTAATAGGACTTCACGACCCTCAGCATTGAGGAATACGAGCAGCAGAGCGTGTGCATAATTTCATCCTAATCGAAGACCGGTAAGTGGGTCAAATTAAGATTCCAAGATTTTCTTACATAATAAGTATACGTAGTTACAAGTGAAACTAATAAAAGCGTGTTAAAAAAACATCGGAAGCATTTTCCGCGTAAACATTGTAATACATTTCCATCGACTTTTGTTTTGAAGGGAAAACACCAGTTTCAATGCCAACGTCCATGTAAAGAGGAACAACGTTTTGGCAAAGACTGCTAAACAAAATTGTGACGTCACTAGCCATTTTATAATAGTGGCGAGTTCTGGAGTAAGTACGCAGTATAAAAACATGTCCGTTCTTAGGATAAAAATAGACCTGATAGTAAGTCTAGCTCTAGACTCGACACTTTCGCTAAACCAAGTTATGGTCTTGGATGATTAACGACGTATATCCCGTGGGTGATAACTGATACTTAATGATTACTAGGTACTTACTATGGAAAGGGATTCATATAGCCGTACTGTGAGTGGGCAAGTTTAGTAACGTTTTCATCACACTCGCTGTTTAATCGCGCCATTCCTTGCATGCGTAGCGGGAGTAATAGAAATGTGAAATTCCCTAGAGAGTAATAGAAATGTCAGTACGTCATTTAATAATATTTTGTCTTAAACTTTTTTTTGTCGGCAAGCGTGATGAAAAACATTGTATGCATCACGGTCGGTAAGCGGTAATACTAACTCGAGTCATTAAAAGACTTTCGTTAGTAATTCCGTACTTACCTCCCTTGATGCACAATGTACTATTACGTTAGTCTTCATTTGACGTAATGTAGTCAATCACACTCGCTCCATAATATCAGTGTGAGCAAAATAGACCGCTTTGCGTATCGAGTACCTAAGCGTTTTACTTATCAACTATTTTTTTCTGTTTTTAATGTCAACTGCTGGTGACGAAAAACACACTGAAATACCTGTTTCACTTCTCCTAATTAGCTTCCTAAATTATTTCCTATTTTTAGTACAAATGGTGCTTTTTTTAGGCTGTAGTGCGAGAAGTGGGTCATTTTACGTCAGGTCCAAAACTTCGGAGGGCCATTTGTACTAAAAAACGTCGTACGAGACACGTGCAAAAAACTCGTGTCGATTTAAAACACCCCTATCGGTCGTGTTTTAAAACATCGCCACTCGTTTCGAATTTCATGTTTTTCGAACTTGTGTCGTAATGTACTATTTTCTTGTATAGATACTTTAATAACTTACAGCCTGGTTCACAATCCCCAATATCCCCCATGCATTCATTTTGTTTCTAATAGTAGTAGGGTTCCGTAGTTATTCAAAAACGGCTGGGCCGATTATGTTCAAAATAGTTTTATTTGAAAGTATTCTGAAGCCGACTACTCATGATTTTTTCATATTTTTTGGACCTACGGATCAAAAATTCAAAAGTTAGAGGGGGGACACAATTTTTTTTTCTTCTGGAGCAATTATCTCCAAAAATATTGACTTAGGAAAAAACTTTTTTTCAAGACCTTTATTATTTTTAAGAGCCCTATTCAATGATACCCCACAGTCCCCACACTATAGGATTAAATCGAATAAAAAAAATCATCCCCACTTCTCCAGTTGGGGAGGTATGCGAAAAAAATATATTTTTCTAGTTTTTACTGTACGACCTGCAGATACCTGTACCAAATTGCAAATTTTGAGCTATGCTGAGTACAGACGGATATGGCGAAACTATAAGGGTTCCGTTTTTGCCATTTTGGCTACGGAACCCTAAAAAGGACAGGTGACATTTATCTGACAGAGTTATTTTATCCGGGGATGGTGAAACAGAAGGGCTACCGCGAACAAAGATCGACGTTTTGCCTTGCCTCTCTATTGCACTTGAAAATTCGTCAAAAGTGTGACAGGAAGGCAACACGACACGATGGGCCCTCGGGCCCTTAATGTTTCATTATTATTTTTTCTAAGTAGAAATATCTCTTTATTTAAACCATTAATTAGACAAAACATTCCGTTTATATCACTAGTTGCAAGCTTTTATGGTCCTTCGAACCGGATGGCGACAAATAGCTAGGTTTACAAGCTTTTATGGTCCTTCGAACCGGATAACGACAAATAGTTAGCTTTACAAGCTTTTATGGTCCTTCGAACCGGATAACGACAAATAGCTAGCTTTACAAGCTTTTATGGTCCTTCGAACCGGATGACGACAAATAGCTAGCTTTACAAGCTTTTATGGTCCTTCGAACCGGATAACGACAAATAGTTAGCTTTACAATCTTTTATGGTCCTTCGAACCGGATGACAACAAATAGAGCTTTACAATCTTTTATGGTCCTTCGAACCGGATGACAACAAATAGCTAGCTTTACAAACTTTTATGGTCCTTCGAACCGGATGAAAACAAATAGCTAGCTTTACAAGCTTTTATGGTCCTTCGAACCGGATGACAACAAATAGCTAGCTTTACAAACTTTTATGGTCCTTCGAACCGGATGAAAACAAATAGCTAGCTTTACAAGCTTTTATGGTCCTTAGAACCGAATAACGATAAATAGTTTTATAAGCTTTTATGGTCCTTCGAACCGGATGACGACAAATAGTTAGCTTTACAAGCTTTTATGGTCCTTCGAACCGGATGAAAACAAATAGCTAGCTTTACAAGCTTTTATGGTCCTTCGAACCGGATAACGACAAATAGTTAGCTTTACAAGCTTTTGTGGTCCTTCGAACCGGATGAAAACAAATAGCTAGCTTTACAAGCTTTTATGGTCCTTCGAACCGGATGACGACAAATAGCTAGGTTTACAAGCTTTTATGGTTATTCGAACCGGATAACGACAAATAGTTAGCTTTACAAGCTTTTGTGGTCCTTCGAACCGGATGACGGCAAATAGCTAGCTTTACAAGCTTTTATGGTCTTTCGAACCGGATGACGATAAATAGCTGGCTGAGGTGTTTAGTACCTTTAGGTATTCGCGTAAAGACACATTCAATTTACTTTCTGAGGGCCTAACTGCATTAATATATAGGGCTTACAGAAAATTCGGACATTTTGAGCATTTTTGTTTTTTTTTCCCCATTAGTCAGTTACTGAATTTATGAAGAATATAAGTTATTCCTAAAGCAAGATATATGTGCGGGTTATTTTAAATAGTTTACAAATCCAGTTGTCTACGTAGATAGAAAACCCACCCATGTATATCTATATTGTTAGTTTAGAAACTGTCGCTAACTCGCTAAGCCGTTTATCGCAGGGTTGTTGACATCGTCCCTTTCACTGCTTCATATTATCTTCAAGTTATACTAGAACTATAGAAAAATAATTATATTATAGAATACTCACGTCACTAAAAATGTATCAATCATAATTACGTTAAAATCGCGGTCCACGACTTCCGCGAGAATTCATCATCGTAAAATAAAATTAAAAATTATTATGAAATAAAACTATGAAAACGGATAAACTCGCGTATATTAACTAATTTAATGAAGTTAAAAGGTCGCAGGAGTCCGCTGGATGCGGGGGGCGCAGGACCGGTCATTGTGGCAATCTTTGGGGGAGGCCTATGTTCAGCAGTGGACGTCTTTCGGCTGATATGATGATGATGATGTGAGTTTATCCGTTTTCATAGTTTTATTTCATGTGTAATCCTCGCGGTAACCGAAGAAAATATTATAATAATTAATAATTAAAATATTTAAAGTTATTATCGATCTTTTTTATCGCACATACTCCATGATTTGTTATTACTTGGATGCTAGCACTATCTGTTAGTTCGTTAGAGAGAAGATAAATGCAGGAAGCACGAGGTGTTTTATTTACAATTTTTTTTGACTCAACTGTCTACTATGACTATTTTTAACAGCTTATTGAATAGATACGTCGCCACAGGTAACCTTAGGTATCCTATGATATATAAACGTGTGCAATGTTGAGTTAACTCAATATCCGTACAGAAATCCAGGCAAACTCACGCATGCGTCTGCTTTGGCACAAGTTTTTTTCTTGTTTTTATCAGTTTTGGCCCGAGCTCTACCGTAGCCCATCTGCTACATTCAATTACTTAAATTGCCGCTGTATGAATAAAATGCACTGAGCAATTAGGACCAGGAAATACTTTCAGTACGTTGCCAAACTTGCCTACATATACTCTAGAACTGCGACATTGCTACTTCAATAACGTAAGGAATAAATCAAAAATAATTGGACGAGCGTCAAGCATCATCGTTCGAAATAGCGCAAATTCAACTGGAGAATAAACAGAGACGGATGTACTCACTAATATAGCGCCGTCTCTTGTGCAAATATTGTTTTGAGAATGCATGCTACTACCGCGAACTTCGCAATTTCGAGGATTTTTCTCTGTCACTCCTACGAAGGCGTCATTAGAGTGAGAGAGACAAATCGAAAGTTGCGGATTTCGAAGTTCGCGATAGGACCGCAGACCTCAGAGGGAATAGATTGTAGGTTTGCACTTGACCGAACGCTCCCCTCTTTTGATTTTGATTGATTTAGTGATT
Organism: Thaumatotibia leucotreta; assembly: GCA_025490895.1. Lineage (NCBI taxonomy): Eukaryota > Metazoa > Arthropoda > Insecta > Lepidoptera > Tortricidae > Thaumatotibia > Thaumatotibia leucotreta. The sequence continues at coordinate 34,489 of JALPQI010004623.1, forward strand.
CACCCACGTTAGGGAGGCAAGTTTTATGTCTCTTTTGAAAACTTTGAATCGTAAACAGATAAAATCCTATGTACTAAGTACTCATTATAATTAACTGGAAATCTGCAAGCAGTTAACAATTAGCAATGGAGATAATTAAGGCATTTTAATCTAGATTTAGCGGGATTGCTTTGCCTACTTTATGCACAGAACATCGCTGGAGCGAAGCCAGGACTAACTAATTATGTTAAACAATTCAATTTCAGTCTAAAAACTTACCTAACTATTTATTTGTAGACATCTGCATGATTCTAGATGTATGTTATAAATTATGTAATTAATTTGAGTTGTCTATAGTTCGAGAAATATAAATTGAATCTTTTACTTTTACTATGATGTAGGTATAAAGTTACCAATTTATATTTCATGAACTATACCTACTTTTGACTTGTAGAATTGTCATCATATTTTAGTAGGTAATAAATGAGTATGAGTTCGTTTTAAGAACGCATTCTTGATTGAGATATTCATCTACGTAGCTAGCTTAATTGCATCACCTATTTAAAGTATTTAAACTCCAGTTGTTTAAATAAATTGCTTAGGGCAAGTGATTCATCGTAAAAAAATAAAGTATACGTGTGTTGTATATACCGCTAGGCGCACCCCCGCGCGGTTGCTTCGACACATCGGCCGACTGCTTATTCAGTATTCAATCGACGTCCGTGCCGGCAACAGTGCTTCTTCGTTCTACTCGAACTTAAATGTGAGTCATTCATTCTTTTTTTTAATTATTAAAAAAAAAATGTGACAAATTCCAGTGACTCAAACAAAAAAAAAACTTTATCTGTGGCGCTTTTTCGGTGGGATGGTAGATGGTATTCGCAGATTCTCGTGTTTTGAATTGTTAACGGAACTCTTTTGCTGTTTATGCAGTTTATGAGCATACATGTTCTTTACATGCCAGTGTTTTTAAAACATCTGCCCAGTGCGTTGCATTGTCTTTGTATCGGATTTATCGCAGACGTTCGTTTCCGGAGGACGTGCTCCTTTTGTTAATATTATAAAAACGAATTGATTATTGAATTGTCAATGAGTACATTAAATACATTATAAATATTTAGTTAATGTCAGACGCGAACAGGAAAATTACAAGTTCTGTCTTGTTTTCCCTAAGGGATGTCTATTTCTGGAATACAAAATAAGCAATTCATACTTAGTTTTTAGTCGTCTATTTTCATAAATAAGAGGGTAGTATTTAATTTCAGAACTTCTACAATAACGAAAGTTTCAACTACGTAATGAACAATAACAAAGTTGACAAAGTATCACAATGGCAAATTAATGGTTCAGAACGACGCAGCGAAGAGGGTGCGTGGTGCGTCAGATTTAGGGGAGACAAGCATTAATAAAACATAAAAAAAGTTCATACTCAATTCAAATTAATTCGTCTAAATTGACAGCTCGAATTCTTGACTCGCGTTTTTTTTCTGAGGTCAAACAATTGTTGTACCTTTAACCCTTTATAGGGCACCGGTCTCAAAAGCGACCACCCAATAGCACTATCTTTTTGTATTTATTTCTTGTAGGTACAGAATTTTTCGGACTATACATATAATGGCGTTGAGGTTTCACGATTTTTTTGAGTCTTGCCCGTTAAAGGCCACAACGGATGTTTGTGACACTGGGTGTCTTGTCTATCCGAATTTTTAACTAAAAACCATAAAAAAACGAGGTAACTGTACCGTTTCGGTTCGTTTGGCAGAATGCGGTGAATTAATTATGTTAATAAATGCAATTAAGCCTCACAGCAAGTGTCATTCAACTTTAAGCTTAGTGAAGATCGGCATTTTAATTTTGCACTTCTAGGTAATCTGGATAGAAAAGAAAGGCGGTTACAATTTATTCATAATTTAAAAGTTTACCCTGGCCTTTGAAAGGACACTCTAGATTTACATTTGCGTGTTTAACAAAGCTCCAACTTTTATAATTTACGTTTTTGCTTATTTTAATAACCTTAGAAAAGAATACTACTCAGATTAGAGCTTATTTAAACAAGTATACAAAAGAAAGGCAATTTTATGGCTCTAAAGCCCTTGAAAAGGACACTCTGCTTGTCCTTCGTGTAGTGTTAATGAACCCAAATCGTATCGGTTGGGGCACTATATATAGACACTTGACATGACTAACGCTGAACATGTGGACATGGCAATCGGCGGTTAGTAATAACAAACTTGGATGATTGTTTCAAGAGCTCGTTCAAATATAATGTGATCGGTTTGGGTTGTCAGCAAAATATCAAGAATTATCACGATCTGAATCGGCTTACATCTTTGAGTACTTATTTAGAAGATTCAAAGGCTTAAATACACCAAATATCATGCAAAGTGAGGGGGGCGATTCAAAAATCTCCAAAATATGATCACATGATTTTTGAACGAGCCATAAGTTTAAAAAAATCATGTAAGCAAAAGTTTATTGTAAGTAATTTCTAACTTTGTAAAAATATTTATTTTTGTAAACGGTTTATCAACAGTTTATTCTATTGGACATAAGTAATAAAATTGGCTATGAATTTCCTGTTAGCGACATAACATGAGAATTATCATCGCTTCCCTTCCTGGAAAACGGTTATTAACAATAAATTTAATATCGGTATAATAGTTAATGCTATGAAAGCTATGATTAGGTAAATATTGATTGATTTCTGTTATTGCCCGTTTTACCCTATATCAAAGAAGTTATGCTTTTCAATTTAAGTTTAAGATAAATTCGCACAATTAGCAAAAGAGTTTCAATGAGATAGACAACTTCAAAATGTAAAAAATAAAACGACAGTTTCTTAACTTAATTATCAAAACTATCTCCGAGAATCGTGAATCGATTTTTTTTTAACTAACGCATATTACACCGAGTTGGTCCCTTTAGCACCAAGTTGGGGTCGATGGGATCTTTTTATTTTTGACATCAAATAAAATCGATTATCTTTATAAAGTACAAAATTTAACAGTTAATAAGCAGTAGTAGGTGCTTCAACGTTCTGCATCATCTGCCTGGGCTTGAGATGAACCTCTAACCAGTTAAATATCAAGATACGGTAATGCAATAAAAACCGAACCTTAATCACGTGACCCTTTACAACAGATCGTCCCAAAGCCGGTTCCGATGACATGTCGACTTTCGCCGCTTTCTCCCTCCCACAAAAACTGCAATTAGTCGGCACATACCTGACACGTACTTTATGGTCTTTATGGCTCTTGGGTGTAAACGATGTGAAGTTTTAATTGATTTGATAAGGATTTATATTAGGTACACTTTGTATACTATTTGTGTCGTTGATGACTGGCTTAATAAATATTTGAAAACGCGGTCATTACATTATGTTGCGTACAGTCAGTTAAAAATATGTACTACCGCTCTTTGACTTCATTATATTCCGGAATATAGTCGAAAAATGGTTACAGTTAGCTTGAGATCTCTTACATTGTGTAGTTAGTACCAGAATGCACAGAAGTAACTACTTAATTGGGCAAAAAGTGAGCATACTACATAGAACATAAATATAGATATGTAACTTCATATTGCCAATTAAGTAAATCTTGACATCAAATGTTAATGCGGAATATGGAGGCAAAATGGTATATAATCGAATTTATAAGTTGCCAAATAAAATTAATATTTTAGTCAGTGCCTACCTCATAGTTCTCATAGTTTCTTTGAACTCTTAGAAGCATTCATTTTCCTGTTGATGTTCCAATTATTTACTAATTTACATGGAATAACTACTACCTACATGACTACCAGTTTGTGGTATAGTTATTAATTAATTAACAAACCTATTCAAGCAAGTAGAAACTAGCGCATAATTATGTAGTTAAGATCTTAGATTGTGTCGTAACATTTTCAAGCTAATAAACATGAGCATAAACAGATGAACAGCGAAAACATTCGAAAAAAACATGAATTGAGAGCGCCGCCAAAGTTCGCCAGTTGAAAACCTACTTGCAATTTTAATGTACATACTTTTCCGTTATGTACGAAATATGTAATGTATTCCACACAGACGGGACATTGGATGACATGCTAAAGTGAGAGGGAACATATTCTGCGTTCGCCAGAGAGGGACAAACTCACTTCCCGAATAACCGAATCGATTGGCTGAGGGCTTGCTCACCCCTAATTCTTAAATGTTAGGGTTGTCGGCTCTCCGCTGAACATATAAAAATGAAATAAAGATAGAATTACTACCGCAAAATGCATACAGCATTGCTTTTATGGGTTTTATATGGTTATTTAACTCAAATGTGGGTTTCTGTACTTTCTGAATATGTAGATGTTAAGGTACAATAAGTAGTGCATGTGCTATGGCCATGAAGAATTGTAATAGAACTATAAAAAGCGTTCGTGATATTATAAACCAATCGAAGAAAACTTTTGTGTAACACTTAATTAAATACGAAGATTTCAAGGTGCATATTGACGAAAAGTATTGACATTGTGCATTTGTGCCTGCAATTGTCATCGGTTATTAGCGCGAAATAACTTTATGATGGGTGCGTAACATAATGAATACGCACTTTTTGTATAATTACAGTTTACAAACGTTCATAACGTATATTAACGTTAGGTATAATGTATTAAACATCTATTTCCAAATAGTATAATACAAAAATAATATAACGTTAATAATATATACCGTTGTTTAGTCTAACGTACATATTAACGAATTCCGTTTCATATATCAATATAAAGGTATAAAAGTTAAAACATATACATCTGATATAACGATATAAATATAACTGCCAGAAAAGTAAGTTAGGTTAAGTTCTATAAAAACGTATACGTTATATTACTAACCATTTTCTATCCGTTCTAGCCTCGAAACCTAACCAATCCAAGTAATAAATCAGGGTAAAACCGACTTGGATTGGTTAGGTTTCGAGCGTAGTTTCCCGGATAAATAAAAGACCTACTTACTTTTAATTAATTGTTTACGCATCCTCATTCTTGCGAAACAAAAAAGGGGGGGACGGGGGGGGGGCGTAGCCCCCCCACAAGGGGGGCTCGGGGGGCGGAGCCCCCCGCATTAAAGAATAACAAACTTGTACCTCTCCTACTCTAACCTGGATAGGTTCGTTAGGTACCTTTTATCCCTTAGAGCAGAAATAGAAGCCCCGCGCAGCGGGGCTTCGTCGACCGGTTCCCAGGTCTAAATCGCTTCCTATACGGATACGGCTTAATATACGGATAAATAGGAAATCAATTCAAATTAAATATAATGATAATTCTGTAGCTTAATTATTTAAAAATCGTAGGCGCTTATATTTTGTGTAAGATAGTTGTTTTGTATATTAGATTATTTCAATGTTATACTAATTAATCGTTATCGTAAACGATATTTTGTGTTACGTTCATTATACATTTTACAATTATTCATTTAATAATTATACATTTTATACGATATATTTATTACGCGTTAGGCGTTATAAATTTATACAAACTGAATTTATACATTATGATTTATATAGCATAAGTTCGTATACGTTATATTACTTACCCCTTTATGATCGACCTAAATCCCTCCACAAATTTTAAACTTCTTTTTTGTTTAAATGCTTCATATAGATTTAGGTAATTAGATCTTTCAAAATATGTATTTGCTGTGAGACGGTAAAAACTTCCAATATAATTAACTACGAAACCGAACCGAATAAATTTAAAATACATAACGTCAGTCATGCCAAAATATTTGAAAAAATCGAATTCGCTCAATTGAGTGGCGAAGGAGGCGTGTATAATTTGTGGAACCCTTGTTGTACCCTCTACTCCGAATGCTCCCATATTATCTGATTCTGATGGTGACTGCTGCTTAAATTAGGTCACAAGGAGATTAATGTTTTATTTTATCGTCTATGGTATATTAATCTATAGTCATGGCTTAATAAATTGCGCTTTGTAAAAAAACACAAGGAAAAAGAGGTTTTAGTAGTACTTGGTAGTAGTTTATGCAATACATAGCATGTCCCGTGAGTTTCAAATAAATCTACACGTTAGGTAACACGTCCAGGTTAGCTATATTTATTTGTCCTTAATTAAGTCCATTAATAATAAATTATAAAGCTTGGCACCACACCTGGAATGTAAGCTCATAAAAGCATAAATTGTCTCTGGTCAGTCGGTTGGCAACCATGACTGATTCGATATACAAGCCCTAGGTAGTTAGGTACCCTACGCGCTGGACGAATCAATATCGCACGCAGGGGAGGGCCCACAGACTGCAACGATAAGCATTTCAAATACCAGACAACATCTAACCAAGTTAAAACTAATTTGCAGACTGAACTTGCGTCTACTCGAACTTAATACTAGCGTATTTTTTATATTTTTTTTATACGTGTGCTAGGTATCAGTTTAGTTTGTGCTGTATAGTTTTATACGAATTAACATAAAATGATCTACTTTTAAATTAATAATTAATTCAAAAAGCATAAATCTTAAACCGTTAATGAGACTAGTGCACAAAAAATGCACATTAACACAGATGTTCGAAATTTTAATTGTCTATGCTCGAGACGGTCCATAAAGTCTGAGACGTAGTTTTTGATGTTACATTCTAGCGCTTAGAGGTCGTTGACTTGTTCCGGTGCGTTACCGTGCTATTGATTATTTGATACTGTGCCACGCAAATCTCAAGAACTAACTAAACTAAGAAGCTATGGAATGACTATGGGGTTATTGCCTACATAATTATGCAATACGGTTTCAAAAAGGTTAAAATACTATAAGTTATAAATATTAGATGTCGTATACCAAAAAAATACCAAGTCAACCAAGGTCCGGATGGTAAAAAACACAAATCAAAAATATTTAATAATATAGGTAGTTTGATTTGTTTCACAACACCCTTGTGTAGACTAAAATACTTTTAGAATAATTGTTGATTAAAGCTTAGTTACTTACCTTGCTAGCTATGTACTTTGTACTATACTAATATTGAAGATAATTATTTAGTTTCCACATTTAAACAAAGAAACAATATGTTTCTCTCTTATTTAATGATATTATAGAAACGGGCACTTAGCCTATCCCACTTCTGATATATGTGCGAAATCTAGCACACTCGGTAAATGACAATGCGAAGTAAAGTTAAGCGGCAATGTAAATTCTATTCAGCTTAGCTTTCGCAAGTTCTATAGTTAAACAGCAATGTATTTATGGGTTTTAAGCTAGACTGATGTATTCATGATGTATTGTATGCGAAAGTTAGACAGTATTTTATCGTTACATGATTCTTGAAAATTTACGTGCAATCCTCAATCAACCACAGGCCACTCTAGCACTGTGTCAAAGAAATTTCTTACAGTCTAATTTAGAACGCTACTTTGACATAGTTCCCGAAGAGGTATTATTATTTATTATACTGTTTTGAAAAAATAAGTCCACCTGAGTTTCTTGCTGGTTCTTCTCAGGAACGGTGTAGGGTTAGAACAAGTAGTAGATTTTTTTCTCTCTCTTGATAATGTCAGACGATTCGAAAAATGCTTTTTAATAAGCTTACTTGAATCCTAGGGTACAAATTGGTTGACTGTATGTTGCATTTACTAATGGCGAATTGGAGGTTTTTACCAATCATTATACTCAAGCTTGTCCTCGAGGTTAGCATTTATCACATGTAGTAGCACACACGGTGTCGCCAATCACGCACTTTATTTCGGAGACTAAAGAGGCAAAAACGTTTGCTCAAACGTCTTTTTTTTTTTTTTTTGGCGGGTAGTATGTCTCCTATTTTATCTCGTTTCTACCCGAAATCGCACCATCATTCACATTTCAGTGCTCCGCCTCTCCGCACGTTGAAAATTACGCCGCGTATAAACCAAAATATAATCATCAGCAAACGTACTCGTACGGAATACAATGATTATGAGTGCATTGCGAGAAAAGTTAAAAAACTCTAACGCATGTTAATTCGTGCTCGGCGTAAACGTAGTGATCGACAAAGATCTGTCGCACCGCCCTCGCCGTTCTCCAGATCGCAATCATCGTCGTCCAGCTCATCCTCGTCGCAGTCCAGGTCAGTGTTTCCTCGTTCATTATAGGAGCCAATAATCATTGAAGGTAAAACGCTCATCTACCCTTACATCGTTCGAATTGAACGTTAATTGTCGTTGCAATAGACATAAAATTAGGAATGCGGGCAGCTCACGGGGCTGTCACTTACCTAATATTGTCACGCAAGGTAGCATTGCAGTCGGCACTAAGGCCAACATCTCTGCTACTACGACTACATCATCGGACTATTATAATTCCTAAGAGCATCTTCGACGGTACAAAGCATTGCAGTCCGCATTTAGGCCGACATCTTTGCTATATATTTTAATAAAACATTATAGTACCAATATCCAATAACCGTTTTTTGGGCATATAGCATTGCAGTTAACACTTAAGGTTAACATCTTTGCTACTCATTTTACAACGCCAGATCGTTGTACTTCAGACGTGCCCGACAGCGAACAGGAATCCGGTGTAAAGGTGACTCACGCCGCGCCCGCGAACGAAAAGCTTGGCCACACCTCTTCTGGCGCGCGCGACTGGGAGCTCAGCCGCTGACAACAATATCTGTACCTGCTTTAGTCTCCTCGGCACTCGCTGCAAGTGCCGATCCAACTGTGGCTCAGGAGGTAAACAACTCAACAATACCGTTGCCGTTAGACGAGCCACCCATGGTCGTCTCTGACACAATGGATCTCGACGAAGATCTCCTTAAAATATTAGGAGATGATCCATCTCAGGTCAGAGTTTACGGCAAAGAGATCAGACCTGATCTTGCAGTACGCTTGGAGCATATAGCTACTAATCGGCTAGATAAAGATACACGACGTATGAAACTTTTAGACAGATATTTACCTCCCGCTAATAGCGCCTTAATTGATGCTCCTACCCTCAATATTGAGATTAAGCCGCGGTACATGAACATGTTTTTAAGAGGGATAAAAGCATAGAAATTCGTCAGAAACAAATTTCTTCTGCAATTTCTGCAGATTCAGAGAATTTAGCAGAGAGCCTTACCCTGCTCTTGAATGAATAACCGAAAAACACAAAGCTTATACAGCTATTAATGGACTCTTGTAAGATTCTATGCGAGTCAGAACGCAGAATCTTTAGGCAGGAGGAAGATTTTTCTACATAATTTAGCTTAAAGATTAGCTACAAACAACCAAAATAGATAAGTATCAGTCAAGATCTTGCAGAAAAAATAAAAGCCGCTAAGGCTATAAATCAAGCGACAATTTGAAAGCCACGCCGTCGACCTCAGGTTTGCAGCCAATGAAGAACAACAATAATAAAATAACCCCCATAAATGTAAACTGGCGAGGTCCTCCCCACAACTACTACAGGCCGAAGGGTACCCAGTGGACGAAGGAGCCAGCACGGAAGAGTCGTCGCGACAACTCCTCGTCGCGTCCGCATCACAGGCGCAACAACCGCCGCTAGATTCGGTAAGGTTTGCCGACCGTTTAACTCGCTATAGTTACCAGTGGTCACTCCTAACTAACGACAAAATTATATTGTCGTGGATACAAGGTTATCAAATTCCTTTTTCAAGGCCTGTAGTACAACATACACTACCCGCTTTTAGGGAGTATTCTGATACAGAAATAACACAATTCCGACATTGTATTAGCGACCTATTATCCATAGGCGCCATTTCCGAATGTCAGAGTCAGAGCTGTGAAGGCCAATATATATCTCCAGTGTTCTTGGTACCTAAACCGAACGGAAAAATGAGATTTATTTTGAATTTGAAAGAGCTAAATAAATTTATAAATACAAATCATTTTAAACTTGAAGACCTGCGCACTGCCTTGAAATTAATATCAAGGGATAGGATACGAGTATGTGCAGCTTAGGTCTAAAAGACGCGTACTTTCTAATACCAATACATGGTGATTTTACGTAAATTTACGTTTAAAAGTAAATTATATCAATTTAGTGTATTCATTACCGTTCGGTTTAAATACTGCACGTTATGTTTGCACTAAAATTATGATGCAAATCGTCAATTTGCTAAGATCTTGAGGTTATCTGTCCACCGTGTACCTTGACGATTTTTTATTGATATCTGATTATCCCAACACATTTCTAAAAAATGTAACCGATACTATCAACCTTTTACAATTTATCTAGGTTTCATTGTAAACAAAGATATGAGTAACCTACCGCCTCATAACTAGGAGTTGTAATTTTTTAGGATTCATCAAAGACTCAAAAAATTTGGAGGTTACTTTACCATTGGCAAAAATTAATCATAAATCTTAATCTATGTACATAAATTGTAGTTTTACTAATTTCTTGATTTGATTAGAGATTTTGCTCGTCTCATGAGTTTACTTACTTCCGTATGTCCAGCTGTCGAATATGGTTGACTTTATACCAAAGATCTAGAATATTGTAAATATTTAAAATTTAATTGACGATGACTATTATGATAAGTATATGACTATACCGTTATCAGTTCTACCAGATCTAGAATGGTGGTCGAGTGCTATTGCACATCCTTCTAGTAAAATTAAACAAAACCAGTATTGTTTAGAGATCTATAGTGATGCCTCAACTACGGGATGGGGGGCCGCCTGTGGTAACGACCGGGCCAGTGGGTTGTGGAGCGTTGAATAACGCTCAGAACATATTAATTATTTAGAGATTTTAGCTGCCTTTTTCGAACTCAAAGTTTTCGCAAAGTCCTATCATGATTGTCAAATTCTTTTAAAAATTGATAACACAACGACTATTTCCTACGTTAACCGCATGGGTGGTGTACAATTTCCACATCCTACGTGTGGTGCGAAAAAAGGAACATCACTTCGTTCGCATTTTGCATAAGGTCTGCTGATAACACAATCGCAGACGCTGAATCTCGACGAGTCCATCCAGACATAAAGTGGGAACTGTCGCAACATGCATTAAAAAAAAAAAAAAAAAAAAAAATTGTGGATGCATTTGGCTCTCCGGAAATATATATTTTTGCAAGTACAATTAATAAAAAGTGTAAAAAATATATTTCATGGCACAGGAATCCTGATGCCTTTGAAATAGATGCCTTTACTGTGCCGTGGTCGAATTTGTATTTTTATGGGTTCCCACCATTTGCAATAATTCTTAAGGCATTGAGAAAAATAATAAATGACAAGGCTTAGGGAATTCTCGTAGACCCACTTTAGCCTACCCAATCGTGGTACCCATTGTTTCAAGGCCTCCTAGCTTCTAAACCTTTATTTTTCAAATACAATAGGGATCTTATTATCTCTCATTCCAGCAACCGAGATATTTGATACAACAAAAGATTACCCTGGTTGCAGGGGTGTTATTAGGACGTCGATGATAAAAAAACTTGTGCCAGCATCTGCAATACATATTATGCTGGCCTCTCTTTCAAATATCTCACTTAAACAATATGACTCTTGTCTCAAGAAATGGTTTTCTTCTTGTATTAATAATCAAGTAGATATGTATCTAGCATCTGTTCCAACCGTGATTTCATTTTTAATTGTTTTGTACGACTCTGGTGCTCAATACGGAACACTAAATAGCTGCCGGTCCGCTCTTTCTTTAGTCTTAGGTGCAGACATAAGTAATGATGATCGTATGAATCGTTTATTCAAAGGTATATTTCGCTTGCGTCCACCCTTACCCAAATACAACACGACCTGGGACACATTTATAGTTCTGAACTCTAGCAAATTGGTATCCAAATGCAACTCATAATTTAGAAAAAATATCAAAAAAGCTTGTAACGCTTCTTGCTCATACAACAGCACATCGAGTTCAGACTCTTTAAAATTTTCAAAATTAACATTAAGAACATTGTTTTTCGTGTCAATGAAATTCATATCAAAATTCCAGACCTAATAAAAAAATCGCGCGTGGGTGTTGCACAACCAACACTTGTTTTACCATATTTCCGAGAAAGGCCAGAAATATATCCATGTGCTGCTTTACATTCTTATTTAGATTAAAAAAAAACCCTATTTGTAAGTCTGATTAAACCACATAAATCAATAACTTCCCAAACTTTAAGTACTGTGGATTAAGAATACTTTGCAAGGATGTGGTATTGATATATCAATATTCACCCACCACTAAACACGCCCACAACACTAAACACGCTGCCACATCTAGGGTCAATAGTTTAGGAGTTAATTTAGATGAATAAGAAAAACTGCAGATTGGAGCGGTACCACCAGCACATTTGAACGATTTTATACTAGAATGATGATCCCTGTATCTTGATGAATGATTCATTCTGTGAAAATTAAGTTGTCCATAAGTAATGGAACTAAACAATAGATAATATAATTTATTCATAATGATTGACCTAACGTTTTCCATTCCAAGTGTCATTCCTCTCAACATCTACATGTGATAAATGCTAACCTCGAGGACAAGCTTGAGTATAATTAATGATTAAACGAACTTACCTGAAGTGAAGTTCTATCATAATTATACGATAGCTTGTCCGAAGAGGTTAGCATCCCACCCTCCCTAGGTAAACCCCAATAAAACTAGAAAGGAATCGAAAAGTGCTCTAAACTAAATGATGGTGCGATTTCGGGTAGAAACGAGATAAAATAGGAGACATACTACCCGCCAAAAAAAAAAAAAAAGACGTTTGAGCAAACGTTTTTGCCTCTTTAGTCTCCGAAATAAAGTGCGTGATTGGCGACACCGTGTGTGCTACTACATGTGATAAATGCTAACCTCTTCGGACAAGCTATCGTATAATTATGATAGAACTTCACTTCAGGTAAGTTCGTTTAATCATTAATTATATATATTTCTTCAATCCATTATTTTGTGATATTGTGGTGTGCATGTTTTTACAAGTCATCAAAACGTTAATTTCACAAAAAAGGACTTTGGTAAAAAATGCATAGATATACCAATCCACATTTTTCAAAAAGAGATCTTAATAATTTGCACACAAATATCTTAACTATAGCTATCCTTAAATTTACTCATGTGTGTGCAAAATCGTGTTTAGTTTTTAAACTTAATCAAATTGTAAATCGTGGAAACTATAGGTCTAGAAATAAGGAAAGTATATGTAAAAATATTTGTTGTGTGACTGTTTGTTTCAAAAATAAATAAAATAAAATAAAAAAATAAATTGTATGCGGAATTGGTGTATAGTAAAACATAAGCGTTTTAACAGTGTAGGTATAAATGACAGTCTTTTCGATTACTATTTGTTATAGTCGGACTTCTGTCTTGTTTCTTATACGGCGCCCTTATGGCAAGCTACAAAGTCAGACATTTTTACTAAACCGCTCACAAATTTAGTGTCAAACTCAATGTAGGAAGCTCACTTCCTTCGCGCTAATTGTTATGATTTAATGGCTTTGGCTCGTCCATTGACAATGGCGTGTTATGCCCTTCGTCATAACTACCGCATTCTTGTACCATTAGACACCGCGGAGAAATGCAACATGAGTGTGCTCGCAACGCCATAGACACACATTCGAGTTTTTTTAACTTTTGCCGCCGAGAGGCCTATAAAAAGGTCTAGTGAAACAAAATAAATTTTATTCTTATTTCTTACACTATGAATTCAAAATTCATAGGAAATTTTTATTGTTTGGACGGCAGGATGTAGGGTTTCTATATCTTGAACAAGATCGTGCAATAATGTCATTATAAAGGGCATTCCTCTGTCATGTTATCTAATGGAAGTTCAAAGGCAGTTCTGATAAATTAGGTTTCTTACTTGTGTTGTGGATATGCAAGGCACAACATTTTTTACTACTAGAAATCGACAATCACGGTAAGCATAATCATCATCATCGGTCAAGTGTATCTTCTCATTGTTAATTTAAGTCACCTTTGGTACCCCAAACCCCAAGTAAGAAGACGTAAATACTTAGACAACCGTCGCGGGGTAAATTGTAAATAAACAGATCGCAACTTTATGATATAAACGATTAAATTATTAAGAAATATTATTTACATATTTATTTTGTGTTATGGTATGTGTACCTTAAACCCGATGATAAAAACGTCAAATTACAATGTTTCAAAATCTTAAAATCAACGACGCCGTAAGTCTGTTGGGAATTAAAAAATTAAAACGAAAAACTTAGGTAGTCGGTTCCTCGTTCTTGGGTCGTATCGAAAGGCGTGTCAAATACGGGATGCTAAAATAATCAATGATGTCATGATAACGTCTAACAACCGATGATACGGACTCTAAAAAAATATACGGAATGTTCGGTACCATTACCGGTATCATTCAAACCAAATCTTTCGGAATGGGTGAGGCACAAAATGGCTCAATGTCAAATGTCAAGCACTTGATATCAATATCGCAAAAACATTTCACTCACCTGACATAATTATGTAACTGGCATATATTTTTTACATTTAAATAAACCATAAAACATATTACACTAAGTGTTTTTTTTTTAATCCGATCATCAGCCGCCGAATACTCACAGGAATCGAACCGTTATCTGTTCTTTACCGTTAATTTCGAATGAGTTCTCAACGACACGCTCACCATTGTTTTTTTTTAATGAAAACGAGAACGTACATTATGTATAGACTAGTAAACTAAATTTTGCAGTACAGTAGAAACAAAAAACTAAGGTCCTGTGGGCCGGATACAACTGTGTCAACTAATTCAAATTTTATTTTATTTTATTTATTTTTTTATTTTCTTTATTGGGGAAAAAAACAGATACAGGCCAACAGTATTTACAGGCAGGATGAAAATGTTACGCATAGCCTACATCCTAAGACAATTCCCACTAGGAAATTTATCTTTATCTAATAAGTTTTGTAAAAAGATACTACCAATTAACGTGTTGATCTCGACAACTCAAGAGAAGTTTCAATTTTGAAAGTCGCATTAACCTCATAGTTGCAATTGCCCCGCACAACCTTATGCAACTTTTTTTTAGTTAATAACTAATAACATTAGCATAAGAACGAGACGGTATGATTATGCCTTGTCTATGCCTCAAGTGAGTGAAACCATAGTGTCATTTTGTACCTAGTTCAAATAGAAGTCCTAAAAGCTATGCTGGATTTCGCATTAGAACACATATTTACAATTAAATATTCATTTAACAGTGATATTACAACGATAAAACCAGCACAACAGCCCATAATAGGCCCTAAGAAGACTCAAAGCTTCTTACGTATGTTAATGTTACATGATTACAAACAAACTCAAGCCTAAATAGGTGCATCATGTATTAAACATAGACAAGTCGTGATTGTCGATAGATCGTTTATGGACCATCATGCCACAGATCGTAGTATTCTGCGATGGTCGCTTGTACGAGTTGTATGAGTAAGGACGTCCTGTTGACGAGTTTACAATACTTACAAAGCGCTTTACTAATGTTACGATACAATAGTTACGTTGTTCGGAAAGAGAAGGCTCGTGATATGTATGAGCCTGCTTTGCTGCTAGATGCAGACTTTAGATGCTATCCTTGCACTATCGCCACTGTATTGAATTTGCCGATAGCAATACACCCTGTCTGCTCAATTGTTTATTCAAAAATTGAACAATTTTCGTCGCAGCAACGGCTTCTCGGCAATTTTAAAAATGGTTAAATGTCGAATGTGACATGAATTCAGAAGGTTTTGAAATGTTTCGTTTACTATAACTTATTATTCCCATATTCATCATACATATAAAGCACTATACATTTATAGGCTAGGTATGAAACGCATATTTAGGATTTAACTTTTCAGCAAGTTCGTTATAATCTGTCAAATCAATTTAGCAGTAGGTAAAAAACGGCGCAATATTCGAATTTTCTAGTTTAAATATCTACTTTTTCTTCTGACTGCAAGTAGGTTTGCGTTGCGAGAATAAATCTTTTAACATTAGGTATACATTTGCCAGTTTCCTAAATATTTATATATTATTTACGTGTATACACAAAGGATGCATCGATTTCCTTGTGCGACGAGCGCGTGTCTTATCTCCACTTAAGTGAATTTTAAACAGCCGGGTGTAATGACATTTTTATCTGCAGTGACCACTCAGAACGAATTGGACTGTGCACTATTAGCCTACTACTTACTACAAATATTTGTATTTTGTACTCTCAGAAGTACCTACGCCACTACGCTGAAATAAGTAACTTAAAATTGTCCCTTTGTGTCCTGTTCAATGTCACCCCCGATGTTCAAAGTCACCCAGATAACATTTTTTCGACATAATAAATATGACACGTATGCCACGTATAAAGATATTGGATTTTCCAAGCTGTTGGCAGCATATTACTTATTATGTGTTTCCGACTTCTCCACAGAGACGAGTTCAATCGATCCGAAGGCAACTGCCTGTTAGCAGATGCTCTCTATGTATGAGTTTTACTCCAATATTATTATGAAAATTTCCTTTGTTTAGTAAATAGTGTTAAGTACCGATTATAGTATTTGCGTGTGTCGATTTATTATTAAGTTTTCTTTCTGCAATTTTATCGGCCGTCTTAGTAATCTTTTTTCTAGAATCTAGGAGATTTCTTTGATTCTAGAAATCTAAAAAAAGATTTCTAGAATCAATGAAACAGCGATAAGCTGAGTCAGAATAGGTTTGTCTTAAGTCACAATGTAAACAACCAATCGTAAAATGTTCCAACAACTGTTTTGAAAACACGCAATTTGGCTCACGAACATTTTGTTATGATACATATTGAATGACGTTGCAGTGGATTATGTATTTTTAATTTAGTGAACGGTGTCAGCGATATTAAAATTTTCGTCCAAGCGGAACCTAGTAAAATGGGGTGACTTTGGCACGGGATACAAAGACACTCAGAAAATCGTGTTATTATAATTTATATGTGTCACCTATACACGGGAAGATAATAAAGTAAGCCAGTGTCTAATTTTTTAAAGCTAAATGAATAAAATTCGTAACAAACTAACGACATTTCACTATCTGCCAAGAGATTCGGGAAGATAGTAAAGTATGCCTGAGTCTCACGAGGATAGTGAATATTTTAAAAAGTCCTTTCGTTTTCCGACACAACATAAAATTAGGCAATACGCAGACAAGTACATAAAATTGAGACTTATACGGCAGTTTAACCTACATGTCTTGGAGTGATTGCACGCCATGTAGGGAAGCGTGAAGGCGGTTCAGTATCCAGGGTTAGGACACAGATGTCGGTACTTGGCAGGATAGCTTATTAATAGATGCAAGGTCAGGTCGACTTGTGGCTTGCGGTAGATATAGAACACGCAATCTTATTGCAGTCTCTTTTGCATCCTTTGAAAACAGAGATATTCTGTGTAAAAATATACACATAGGTTAGGAAGTTAGGCTAGGTTCCTTGCAACAAATCTGTAAAGACTGATTCTGATTTCAAAAATAAATATTTTTCAACGCTGGTTTTTTGTTACAAAGGGCATTGAACGGTTGTAATAATCGGAGAATAAAACTTAAAAAACTTCGGATCGTTATTAACCTCCTCCTTTTGAAGTCTGTTAAAAATCAGACTATTTCAAAGTTCGATAAAAATTTTAGGAAAATTTCAAATATTCACCAACAATGTTCACATATTAGGAAATTTTCCTGTGTTGACAATGTTCTACGTTTTTGTAACGGTAGCAGATGATAATCTGTTTCAATGGTAACCCACACTAACCGTGTGTTGATTAACGGTAAAAATGGCACTGGCGCGCCATGGCGTGTCCATATTAAATTGACACAACCTCCAATAAAATCAGACTTTTAATGGAGATAAATATTGATTCACAAGAGTTGACGCAACGCAAGCAATTTCTTGATAGGCTCTTATAATATAGAAGACTGGAACATTTTTTACACAACATGGCGCACGCACGGGGTCAAAACCGAGACGAGAGCAACAATGAGTGTTGATATTATTACAACCGGCTTAAGACCAGTATACTTATGATTGTAATTACATTAAGCACACTATTGAGTCACTTTCGTGTTAGCGCCGCGTAATGAACGTTGTACATCAGCAAAAACGGTACACCGAGGCCAGCGATCTTCTTACGGTGAAATTTTAATAACTTTTAACTTTCTACGGTGTCGGCGGCATGACTCACGGCCGGTCGTTGTCCCGACCAGACTGTATCGATCTCCTGATTTTTTGCCATTGTTGCTTAATCACGAGGATTTTGAAGCATGGGAATTTAGCGAAAGTTCAGTTAATCATACACTTTGGCCATTTTTGGATAGAGATCTAATCTGGCTGCGTTACCTAACAGATTTTTAGAGTTTTTAACTCGATGGTTACGCATTTTATATGTTACGCTGCACCGCAGCTTTTGGTTAGCGGTTTTGGGTACCGAGGCGGGCGTGACTAAAATAGAAACACCAAAATCATCATTGTTTCATTCTAAAATCCGCGAATTCTAGGTTAACATGAAACCAGTAGGTACCTTCTTGTAATACTTCTACTGCTCTCTACAAGACGCTTCACGCACTGTTAGTTTAAGATAATTCAACCGTATAAAACAAGTCTTTCTTAGATACGATCGCGTCGTTTAAACGCCATATGGCATTCGTACTCGTTCCGAGGGTGTCCCACGACCACGAAACTCGCTTTCCTTTTAGGGTAAAGAGAGACATGACCATTAAGAGTTAATCTACAATGGCCCGTTGATTCGGCGCCAGATGGTCAGTGGAATTCGACCTGGAAAACTCGCAAGAAGTCATGCTTGCTAGTGCTAGGAATAGACATTTCTATTTTAGACTAGACTAGATTTACAGCGGAGCTTTCTGTAATGTCTGGAGTATTATACGTATCCGACACAGACGTAAACGTAAAGAGGTAGTTCACCTACGAAAATTCGTAAAACTTTTTTATGTTAAAACCGTGGAAGTGCCTAGGTAGGTGTATTGGTCGATTTAAAGTGTAGAGGAAATTTTTCCAGCCCTACAAAACATTTCAATATAAATTGGTACCATGTAATGTATACTCTATATTTTTAATAACTGCGAAGTGATGACAATTTTATGTCAAATAAGAGAGCGTTTTACGTCTAACTAAAGTCACCCCAATTTACAGCGAAGTAGCGCTAAGCCAGCTATGGTGCCTATAGATGCACTCATTCCTTTTTATACTTTTTTAAGGACACAATAATGTAAAGCGGATTATTTTTGATACATTCACCGATGAATCAGTACAAAAACGAGGGTAAGTTGAGAGGTGAGACTGGTGAGTCAACTGAAATGTGAAAATAAAAGTGACGCATTCCACACCGTCTTAAGATTAAATCTTAGTAATAGGTTTATTAAATGTATTGGCCGCATTTCTAGAAATATTGATATCAGCAATGCAGCATACATGAAGAATCGAAGTAAATAATAATAACATTTTACTGAGAAGAAAATGTGCGTGCATTTGTTAATTGAATAAATTATTTAAGAACTTTGCTAGGCAGTCTTTTTTTTATACCTAGATTTTTTACAACATGGCGTGATCGTCTGATTCGCTCTTCCGTGCTTTTAGTAGATTACGCTGAGGTATTGGAAAGTGCATGTGCAAATGAATTTTTTGCATGATCATTATATTTTCGCAATATAGCGCGTCAAATTAACTTCTAATTACTGTCTGCCTAAAAGACACGCGAATTATGTAACACAAAATCAATGAAAATTGCATAAAATTTCTTCGAGAATTGCTTAATACGTCAATTTGCTGCAGTGTAGATATCTATTTATATGTACAGCTATATACTATTATCGATGGTGCCGAACAGCTGTGAAAATATTGACTTGACAGATCATCGTTTGTGGATTGATCAATATGACATTAGTAGTCCACAACTCCCCAGTCACCTTACACCGTATTTCACGCTCTAACGCCTTCACATGGCCGTGACTGTTATGAGATATGATATTATTATACTCTTTTAAGTACAATCTCTTAAATATGTACCTACACATTTATTCCCCGTAATCCGTTGAGCTAAAATTAAATTTGGGTTTAACTTTATGAACTTGACGGAACTTCTGTCTTCGATCAGCTGTTGCCTATAGTGACAAGGTAAAATTAACCATTGTAATCAGTTTTTTTTGTTTACTTGGCTGTAGAAAACTAATGACTACGCTTAAATGTGACTCACATGTGGTGTAGACCGGGGGGTAACATTCCTCGTGTCAACGAATCCTAACGTCTCGTACTGCTATTTTAAGCACTAAAAGAATGTACTTTTTCTTTTACATCGCTATAACCGTACTGGAAAATATTTGGAACAAAATTTGGCAATCAACATTTATTTTGTTTGTTGTAAAAACTACAACTGAACTCATATGTGTTATTGAGTAGAATATAATAATCACCATCAATTTTTTTCAGTTATTTCTCGTTATTTATTATAAAATATTATCTTGAGAATTCTAATTTATCAACGCCTTAGTTTAGTTTGGTTCCAATTCAAGCTAAGAATTTCTGGTTTCAAATAGCCCCGTGTATCCATAATCGCCCCATGATTCAGTATATCAAAAATATGAAAGCAAAATATGATGAGCATTGTCTTGTCTATTCGCATATAATCTACCGAGTACGATACTTATAAGTTATTAAATTATACGCATGCGCGTTGGATGCTGCAGACGAGTGTAGACTAGGGTTGCCACCTTTTTTTAAAGACTAAATAGTATTTTTATGAAAATGTAAAAAAAAAGTACTTACAGGGAAATTGAGGAAAAAAATAGAACACCTATTTAACTTGTCAGCGTCAGAGCGCGAAAGCACGAACGAAGTGTTGCCTGTCTCTCGCACTCGTGAATTTGTACATAAGTGTGACAGGGAGGCAATACTTCTTTCGTGGTTCACTTTAGGGCCTCTGACATTGCCAAGTTAAATAGATGTACTATTTTTTTCCTCACTTTCCCTGTAAGTAGGTACTATATTTTTTAGGGCCTCTGATTGAGAGTCAAAGTTTAGTTGCTGCGAATTACCCGAATTCGGTCCGTTTCGAAATTCCAAACACTTACAAAATTGGAAGCCGCTGGCGATGTAATAAAAATATAGTATTTTACGTACTATATTGGTTTTGTATATTATATAGTACATTCGAGTAAAATATAGTACGATACTATATATTATATTACGGGTGGCAACCCTAGTGTTGACAGAGCGCAAAGCGACCTGACTCGGCAAAATAACTGTCTGCAATACCCGTACCTTGAACTGCCACTACGTTATTAACGCGGACTTAACTTTCTATCCGACTCTTTCATACCAATATTACCAATACGCGAATACGAGCGGGATGTAGTAAGTCCGCGTTAATATTGCGGCGCCATCTATGATAAGCCCACAGAACGCACAGGCCCTACCGCGAACCACGTACGAAGTGTCGACTCTCTGTCACACTAGTGAATTCCTACGTAAGTGAAACAGGGAGGCAACACTTTCGTTCATGGTTCGTGGTAGGGGCACAGGCCTACTACCGCGAAAATCGAAATTCGTAAATTTCGAGGGTTTTTCTTTGTCACTTAATCGAGGGCGTCATTAGAGTGAGAGAGGCAAATCCTCGTTTCCGAATATCGTTTTTCGCGGTAGGGCCTCAGGGCTGTCGCTAATTGCGAGTAATTGAACGTTGGGGTGGCTTTATGTCGCCCATGTTGGCTTGGCTGTAATCGTTAGTTTACGTTAATACGGGAATTAAGAAGTTTCACGCTTTTCCGCGAAGTGGCAAATGTCAACGCCGCTCTTAACTTAATTGATTAAGTTTAAATGCGTACAGTCAAGGTACAGAAGTCAAATTCAGACTCCGTAAGGAACTTAATTTGTGTGATGAGTATGATGACTTTTTTTTATGTGACGAAGGTAGACAACTGAGCGCTCAGCCCACTTGATGGAAAGCGGGAACTGAGGCCCATGGTGTGACCAAAAAATTGCCTAAGCGCTGCCTACCCTGAGGACTTAGATGGATTGCCTCTATGCCAGTAATTACACCGGCTATCTTACTTCCAAACCGGATCACAGTACTACTATTTAGCGGCAGGTTACCGGGTAAGACGGTGGTAGCTATCCGGGCGGACCCTGCACGAGGTCCTACCACCAGCAAAAACTTGATGAGTCTGATAAGTTTATGAATGTCTTGTATTATCTATTAAGAGAACGTACACTAAATAAGAATAACAATTTGCATAGCAATGATATAGCTAGTTTCCTTTCACAGAAGAAACGAAAAAGTCTTTTGTATGAATATGGTTCAAATGAAATATGAATCACACAAACAGACATTGTTCTTTAAAAAACACAGCATAATTATTTTAACGTCAAACGGGACTTAATCGTGTAAATTTACGTTTAATATTGTCCTGTCGTTTCGGACATGACGTTACACCCGTGGTCACAGACAGACCCGTTAGGCACGCGATTAACTCCCGTTTATTACTAAAGTATGACTGATGATGATAATTGTTAAAGTTTAAAATATAACATAAATTTGCATGGACCTATGTTCGTTCGTACGTTCTTACCTTCCAAGTACCTAACAACTTCAGTTCATCCCACTTCTGCTATTGAAACAACATCAATAACGAAAATGCAACCGACTGCTGTCAAACGAGTATTGAAATTTAATCTCTTTTTCTCGGTCATTGGCCCTGTTCGATTCGCATTACGCATTATTATGAATTGAATACGATGCAACTGCATCGCAAATTCCATGCGCCGTTTGCTTGGAATGGAATCCATGTTGGATTCGATCAATTTAGCGCAATTGGATAAGTGTGGACTTAAACTATTAGCAATTGGTATTGCACTAAAAGAATGCAATCTTATTGCTTCTTTAGTTATAACTTATAACTGAGCGCTTATTCTATTCTTCTTGATAAATAAATAAGTAGTAAGTAATAGATGTGTCCAAAAGGTGAACTAATCTATAACTGCTTATAGCATCGTATTGTCAGCGGATTTTTACTTTTTACATCTGGCCGATGATATATCTACAAAAATCCTTAAAAATATTTTTTGTCATTGTTCTATACTCTGTTTGGTTTGGTGTTTAGAAAAAGGTAAACAAACTTGCAGTAAGTATATTTTTCTTG
Organism: Thaumatotibia leucotreta; assembly: GCA_025490895.1. Classification (NCBI taxonomy): domain Eukaryota; kingdom Metazoa; phylum Arthropoda; class Insecta; order Lepidoptera; family Tortricidae; genus Thaumatotibia; species Thaumatotibia leucotreta. The sequence goes on from JALPQI010004623.1 coordinate 57,527, forward strand.
AAAACTAGCTACGAGTAGAAAATAAGTTTTAGCAAGTATACATAATATAACAAGGAAATACAGTGATTTACATTGTTTTTGATTCATTAAGTACCTAGTTTAAACCAAACAGAGTAAAGTTGATGAATTCACTAAAATTGTTACAAGTTTTCCCGCAAGCTATTGTTTTTATCTAGATTCTAACAGGTCTCAACCCTGGAAACCTACTTTTCATTTATCTGGGTTCTAGGCTATTGTGTAGCTCAAGACTTCTGTTTCTTGTAAACTAGATCCGTAAATGAAGTAGGTACGTGCATATACTTGTGTTGATTCAGTAATTATATTTGTGCAAGTACTCAAGCAGTTGATTTGTTTATTATAAATGCAGTCATTCCTAACATATTATATTTCGAGTGACCACAGTTTAACCGCTAGTTTTTTGCCTCTATTTACTTGTTCAAAATCAAACGACATTGGTTTCGCAAATAACATTCCAGATTCAAAACAACAGAAACACGATCAAGCGGATAGCGTGTCCAAATATTTTGAACGCAACCGTTTTTTATGCGGTGTTTACAAAGATCAAATACGACGAGTTGTACAAGGGCGAGACCATAGATATAAGAAAGAGAGAGATTTGTAACGAAGCGAAATCGTAATGAGTCTCGGTGTCGGTGTTAATTTTTATATTTTAATTTTTATGTGTATTTTGATAGTTTTAATTAGTTTTATTTAGTTTTAGTTTATTTATAATTTCATTCTTTAGCCCCGGCTATACTCTTTTGTATTTTTAAGTTATAGGTTTACGTTGACATTTTTACAAATAGTTTATTTTATTTTTATTATTGAATTATTGTACACGTTTTAAAATTTACATAATATTATATAATTAACATTAATTTAGTTATAATTTTAAACCGCATGGCTCCCTCATATGTTTGTACGTCTGTATGCAGGCTGAATGCACTGGACTGGACAACATTATTGTAACAACTGAATCTGTATTCTGAACAAATAAATTCTTTGACTTTGTCTCCGAGGTTGGGCCTTTGCCTCGCTGTGATTGGCTAAAGCGCGCAGTGAAGCTACCATATGACGCGGCACTAGAGAGGAGGCCACGTCGATAAATTATCCATAGATATTTGATAAGGCCTGAATATTAACAAAAACATTAAAATCGATCTATTATTCAACAATAAATACAGGCTAAAATATTACATCGATGTGGCTAATCTTTATAAACATATATTTGAATATGAACAAAGTAATTTATAACGACATTATCTTAATTGTGGCTGGGAATCAAATGAAAAAATAATTATTTAGACGGGTGTACCCTTGATAAAGATAATGTTATCTTCCGTTTCCGCGATGGTCACATATCGCTGCGACATGCGCCACGCCTCCGTTAGCTATCTATACTAATCTGTGGGCGAGACCAATCGTATTGCTTTGAAAAATGGATGGACTAGAGATAAAAAGGTCGATACTTGTACCTATACTTAATATAATAGTAGGCGCAGGTGCAGGCGCGGATCCAGGGGGGGGGGGCAATGGGGGCACTTGCCCCCCCCTCACGCTGGACTTATGTATGGATAGGTGGTGTTTCAAGTATAAAATATTATCATATCATAGGGCAGTGCCCCCCCCCCTCAACGAAGTCCTGGATCGCAGTACCCCCCCCTCAACGAAGTCCTGGATCCGCGCCTGCGCAGGTGTATCGCTTACGATCGTAGGGACCCAAACTACAACCGAAATGGCGGATATCCCTGGTTCTGTTCTGATGTTCCCTTATTTCTTCATAAGTATTCTACCTATATCTATTCTACGTCCAGACTTGCTTCATTCGTTTGTTTAAGAACCTTTGTTTCTTAAGATTTCTCAACATATCGTCTCGACCTTTCGAAATCCGAATAAATCGGTCACGAGTTCTCGTGGCACATCAACCATTACAGTCAAGACGCGCAGTACAAAGTAATTAAGACGAAATTTTATCTTCACACTCTTGCCATAAACCGAGATTGAGATGTCGACTGTTTGTGAGTGTCAATCATCAGTGGACAAAGTTTCTCTCATCACAGCGTTAGTTTAGGTTGCATCTTTTACTTCCCACTTTTCTACGTCGCATGATAAAAAGTAAGCAGATATAAGTAAGTAATATGTATTCACTGCTTCAAAATATCACAGAGCTTTCAAACTCAATTAAGTAGCAGATTTCTGAGATTCTAATAGTATCTAGTATAGAATTGTAAAAGGATGGAAAGGTTTTAAGGAGGGAGGAGGTATCACGGATTACTTACATGGATTCCTCGGATAAAAACTCCGGATGTAGGCAAAATCGATTAAAAACCCGCAAGTAAGATCGATTGTTGGCACAGGACGCTCCCACACACCGGGTCGACAACAATGCCCGGCAAATTGTGTATTCCATGCATGTCACAACCACGGCACAACACAACGTATATTATATACCTACATAACTACCTAGGTATATTATATTAATGGAAGAACGTGATGGGAGTGCTTTTTTGGTATCATGAAAGAGTCTCGATATTCAAGTAAAATCCGTAAGTACGAGCCCCGATGCATATGTTCTCGTCCAGTTAGACAGTTTTTCGAGATTATCCCGTTCATCCGGGGGAAAAGGTTTAGAGACAAAACCTTCACTATTCAATAGTAGCCTTCACTATTCTATTCTAAAGTAGTTTCTTTGAGTATAAAATATTTAGACTTAATAAATCAGAATAAAAAAAAACTATTTTACGAGAGTTATTTTTTTAAATTTTTTCCATAATTTTAAATTTTGTAAATAATCAATGAATGTATAGAACGCCATTAATATTAAAGACGACATGGTACACCTGATGCACTGCGAATTTTGCTTCAAGCTTATAAGCGCGGAATTACGGTGGTGAACGAAAATATAATTTAGACACTGGTTTGTTAAAATCGATTTATTAAACAACAAAAGCGTACTTCAGATTGTTGTGTCTCTTGAAATGTAGTACATTAACCAAGACTAACGTTCATACAATTTATCATTAGCATAATGTGATCATTTTTTAAATATTCAAAAATTTGTAAAAATTGTTTCGAACTAGACGAACTCTACTGCATCGGGGCTCGTAATCCTACGGGACAGTTTTTTCGCACACGAATTGAACCTCCTCATAAAACGACTTTGGATCGTTCACCACTTCATCAGTGGCCGAAATACTTCCAAATATAAAATTTTTAACATGTCCCTACATGTCAAACCAAGTCTAATCTTAAATCTAAGTCATTAGCCTGATGCACACATGATTGGTGCAACAGTATGTCGTAGTGACACATACTTCCCGGCTTTTACTATTAATAAAGGAGAGTCGGACAGTCTTTGTCACAGCGAGATACTGTCGCTTTAATAAACATATTAAAATAAAAAAAAAATTCAGTCGAATTGAGAACCTCCTCCTTTTTTTGAAGTCGGTTAAAAATTGGTTCTATGTGGTTCTAAGAGTTATAATTGCAAGGACCCAACATAGCTTTCACAGGCTCCTTGTAATTAGTCTTTGTCACAGTGAGATACTGTCGCTTTAATAAACATATTAAAATAAAATTGGCTCTAGGTGGTTCTAAGAGTTATAATTGCAAGGACCCAACATAGCTTTCACAGGCTCCTTGTAATAGTACGGGTCTGGCTGAGGACCAACACGACTCATCTGGTCGCGGTACAAGCGGTACACCTTGCCGAAATTGGGAGCAGCATTGCGGCCGAAGGGAGAGTCTTTGAGCCGCCAGCCATAGTCCCAATTGGTTTGCTCGGCGAAATAGTATCTGGGAAACAAAAGCAAATTACAGAAGTGAACTTTTCCGTTCTATTTTACATGGAGGCGATTGAATTCATCTTTCTGTCTTAATTTGCTTACGGGGGTTTATGGTGCTCCCATGTTTATTGACTTTCTTCGATGCAGTCACGTTCTAACAAGTATGCAACTGAAAATGACGCGTAGCTCAGGAAGCGATAAATGCGTGACCATCATAAGCCACCTGTACAAGACAGTGGAGACAGTACAAGAGGTGAAATTAAGCCTAACAACAATATGGCGACCCGCTCCCATACCGCCGGAATAGACTCGGTTAACCTCTAATCATAATAGCATAAAATGAACTAGTGACTTTGTCTCCCTGCATTATATTTTTTGGGGCGGATACTGCATTTGAGAAAGGCAAGGTTTCGTAGTTTAGTTAGCTTGTTCCCAATTTATGGTGGATCTTTTAGGCTTAGTCGTGCTCGATCAGACCATTCAGAGAAGAAATACAAAAAGCCTGAAGATATAACATAGTCTGGCAAAACAACTTGTTAACAAAACAAGGAGACAAATTCAAATTTTCCAGGCCAACACATTACTCTACGAGTTCGCACTCGCTGGCTCGCGCCTATGTTTTGTAGATATATTTAAATATTCTATTTTGTTTATTGCTTTATGCGATCGAAAGAGAAAGAAATATCCACAGATATTTCATTCTCTTGCGGTAAACACTACCATAACCTACTAAGTAGTTTAACACCATGTTATACAAATCGAGTAAAATACCTTTCTTCCGGCTTAACTCTGTTCCTCTTCTTTTTATATACCAAACGTCCAAAGAACGGCTTCGGCTTAAACAGGATCTTCTTCACCTCCGGATCTACAGGCCTCATTATCGGATCTAAGCTCAGATCAGTATCCGGCCGATCAAGTCTCGGGTCTTCTTTCGGGTCCCCAAGACCAATAGCCGGTATGGAATGCCCTTTCCTCAAGGATTCAATGCCGGGGATGGTTTTAGCGTCCCTGATTGCCATGCGTCTTCGATTGTAACCTGATGATATGAAGTCCCGAGTCGTGGCAGCTAAGCCTCCGAGCATTTTCGCCCTAATAACGTCTATATCAGTCAGGTTTTTATCGGGTCTTGTGAGAGCGGCAGCCTTTTGGAGTTTGTCAGAATGTATTAGATTCCATTTTTGACGGAGACGAGCCGTTTTCTCACAGCTCTCTATGAAGAACTTTATGTAGTCTGGGTTTGTAATGTCCGGTGCAGGCATTATGGATTTTTAAAGTAATATATAGGTACAAAACAATATATTAAAATGGTTTAATTATAAAAACCGAGTAAAACTACGCGAGAAAAAATATTCAGGACAGCGATTTCTGACATCTACTTTTCTGTCCCTCGGCTGTCTATCAACTCGACTTTGAGCTTCAATCTCTTTCTTAAATTATACGTCCCATTAAAGCCTTTTTGTAACGGTATTAAATTAGCAATTTGATACTGATAACTATATGGTACCAACTAGGTACCTATAAAATAGCTATACAAAATCAAAATTCAATAATATAATCAAAAATAAAACAAATGTAAATAAACAGTTATAAAATCATTAGCTTTGGTCTAATTAGTAATTAGTTACTGCATACATCAACAAAATAAAAATAAGTGGGCAAAAGAGACAAACAACAGTTATCTAAGATCACGTTTATTCAAACAATAGCTTTCAACTAAAATAGTAATATTACAAAAGGAACGCGGACAATTGTTAACGCACTACATCACTGCATCTGACTCATTTAGCGATAAGATTGTTACTCTAGAAGGAAAAATGTTGCTTTTAGAAGGCCCTTTAGTCACAAGGATTTATTGAGTTAATCAGCCGAATTACACACCCCGCTGCTCACGATGTCTCATCACATATGTAGAGCGTTAACTTATCAAGCCCTATATCTATAACAGTAAGGTTCAAAAACATTGCCTTTTTGGTACGGCGATGACTCGATGAGTCAAGCATTTCTTTGTGAGAACTCTCGAAACAAAAGCCCATTGATTTCGTTTGAAGGAAGTAGGTCGCCGTGATTTATGTATTTTAAGTTTTACTGACTTTAAATATACCTACTTCGTCATCTAACGTGATTCGATACACGACTCGCCTAAATTGACCAGTGAAATCCCCCTTTTCAATTATTTTTTGACGTGGGGAAATGCGTTACGTATACCACCCGGGCGCGGGGGACGGACCCGGGTGGTTATGTCGGACTCTCAGGGCTAATGAGGCCCTGGTCTACCCACTAAAACCCCACGGTGTGCCGACAAGACGCTTTAAGGCGAGGTCACGTCTGAGCACATTTCTGCGACAGTGAAACCCCCTTTTTTTTCTTATCGCAGGGCTTAGAGGTCCATGGTCCATATGGACTTATGGAGGTGGTTTGTAGGACTCACTCACAAGAGGAGAATATCCACTAAAAACCTCTGCGGCGTCACCCATTTTATCGTTAGCGGGCATGCCGATTATCGCGAAACCCTCCCGCCCAAAGTTGATTGCTCGGTGATTTTAATTTGTTTTTTTATTGTTCCAGTAAACAAAATGGCCTGCTCAGTCGACGCCCCCTGCCTCAAGGACCTCCCGAAGGTCGCCACAGACCTGAAGAGCCAGCTCGAAGGCTTCAACACCAGCTGCCTCAAAGATGTGGACACTAATGAGAAGATCGTGCTTCCTTCTGCTGAAGGTACGGACGGCTCTAATGATATGTATACGATTTTGATCCTTATGCCTTTGACATACGTTCCTAAATGTATACATTATTAGACGTGACATTAAAAAGGGATTTAGAAACAACGATCAATGCATTTTCCGATTAATCGGATTATAGTTACCGATTTCTAAGAATGAACTTTTGACAGTAACTGTCAATAACAATAACTGTTATAGATTAATCCTTATTAATATGAGGATAAGACTCACCATTTTTCCGATAGTCTTAACGTCATACATAATATATAAGACTCATTTCTAAACTGTCAAATATTAATTTAAAAAAAATCGACAACTATAAAGTGAAGCGAATTACTTATACGTTTTTCAGTTGTCAACCTCCGTAGCATAGTAAAGTTGACCCTGGCAACGAAGCGGGAGGTTCCGGGCTTGAATCCCGGCGAGGATATTTGTGTTATTGACGTAATTATTTAATTATCTAAACATTTATGTATCTGTGTATACATGTATTTATCGTAAATACAAGCCTTAATTGAACTTACCGGGCGATTTATCATTTAAGATTGAGACTGAGTATTTTTCATCTACAACGGTTTTATTTGACTTGTAACAGACATAGCACAAGAGAAGATACACACAGCTCTTCTACAGGGTGTTGAACAATTCCAAACCTCATCTCTCAGAAAAACAGACACCATCGAAAAAGTTGTGCTACCAAATGCACTAGGTACCTCTCGAGTGGCTGAAATCTTCATCTAGAATACCTAATTTTATTACAGCGCAAGCGTGCACTAATTGGTTTTGCTTCGCTAAATACTTATCTTAATTTCTGTAACTTTTGTAAAAACAGGCAGGTATATACGTAGGATTCACAATCATTTTATACTTACGTGAAGATCGTTCATCTCCATTCGTCATTATACTCATTATTTGGTTCCGAGTTGTTGTGTGTATTTTGAAATCATAAATTAACAAATTAATAATAATAACTGGCCGTTTTTGAATAGTTCAATAACTTCTCACTTATTTTACTTTACTTGTTTGACAGTTATAATCAGTTTTGAAATAGGTAGTGCGAGTGTCATCCATTTTAAATTTGGAAATTTAAAATATTGTCTATGATTTCAGATGTTGCCGCAGAGAAAACTCAAAAGTCCCTGTTCGACGGCATTGAGAAGTTCGATGCCACAAGTCTAAAACACACCGAGACACAGGAAAAGAACCCGCTTCCTGACAAAGACGGTAATTATAAATAAACTTTATTTACATTTGAGTTTTGCACCTAAATGCATGAGCGCTGCAGACATACACATACGCGCATACTAGGTATATATCTATCCATTTTGGAATAAAATGTAGCTGTAAATTAAAACGAAGTTTGTTTCTCAGTTACTTATCTTAAAAATAAAGTCATCAGTCGAAGCAAAAAAACATTAGATTGTAGGTATACAGGCTGTAACAAGCATAGTGATAAGGCGTTTAAGGGCATATTACTAAATTGTCGTGTTTTATGTTCTGATCAGAAAATTAGATAGAAAAAACATTTTTTTCGATAAAATGTTTGCAGGTTTGTTTTAAGGGTTTTGTAGAAGTAGAACCTCCGCCATATAGGTAGTAAACCTCGTACAGTACATTTTCCTCGTAATTAGGTATTCCTATATCTTAATGCCTAACTAAATATGCTCTTAAACCACAGAGTATCCCTGTGCCTCATTACAAATTTTATGTTAGATTTGTAGATACATAATGTATCAATAAACAAGTAAATAATGCTATTAACTGATTACCAACTGCCACTAACTATTTGTTCCATTATCAGCTACCAAATGCAATATTGACTAGGAATAGTATTTATTTCGATAACTAAGTAGTCTAAACCGTCATATTTATGTTAAGTAGACCTACTGACTTTGAGGTCGACATTAAGAATATCTTGGTCATCATTTCCCTTGTCGCTTCACAAAACTAAAATTCACAAAAATCATAGACAACCTTTTCGTGAAATAATTTAATATGATCTACCGTGTAAATGAAGACCAAGATAAAAACTGCAACTAAAATGCCTTTATTGCATGGATATTGTATATTGTGCCATGTTTATTTGCGATTAATGCATTTGCGCTTTTATTTTATTTTTGCGTTGCACCTTATGCTTACACCAGTTGTGGCTGCGGAGAAGGCGCATCAGAACCTCCTGGAAGGCGTGGAGCATTTCGACAAAGCTCAGATGAAGCACGCCACCACAGAAGAAAAGAATCCCTTGCCGCCACAAGAAGGTTGCTGCTTTGTTCATAATTTTCTGCTTTTTTATTAGATTTGTATATTGGTGCAGTGCAATCCAATCTATTTCATATTGGCGCCTAGCCTGTATCAAAGATTACGTAAACCCTAGAAATTCGACCCGTGGTGGCCGGGTACTTTCAGACTTCAGCCGCGAAAGCTAAGGACGTGGGTTCGAATCCCATCTGGGAAGCTGGTGAATTTTGTCTTTTTCTTTGATATACTTAAAATTTAGAATTATGTAGATCCCAGTTATATAGACGCCAACCTGAACACTCGCAATGTTTATTATTATGCAATGAACGTCACATTCTCATTTACTTACTTATACAAAAAATACAAATAGTAAAATAGGTAGTCTTTAGTTTTATAAACATGCTTAACGTGGCATGAATCACATGAGCGTTGTTGAAAAATAACTTTGAGTTAACTGTAAATGGTTTCAACGTTGTGACTCATCTTGTTTTGCATAGATCCGATATTTGCATAAGGCTCGTGCATAAATCATGCGAGGTTTTTCGGCTACTTTTTGAACCCCCCCTCCCCTACCATCTTTCGTGATGTTTTCTTGGACCCCCTCCCCCCTATAGGACCTCGCGTAATTTATGCACAAGCCCATATATGTTTGACCGAGCTAGCATTATTACTATTTTTGAAAATTGTGTTTTTGTATGAGTTTGCATATTAAATAATTAAGTTCGTAGTTAGTAATGAGTTCATAATCGAATAACTGATCGCTAAGTGGCTCTGGAAGCGATCGGATCGAACTCCATAAATCAGACAATCGTTGTCTTTGACACATTTTACAAATCACTAGTTTATTAACTACTGGCTGCAAATGTAGGTATCTGATTTATGAATAAATTATTTGCACCCAACGGTAGGCACATAAACGGTTAGTCAGTGAAATAAATCAAAATTCATAATTCGAAGGGTTGGAAACATATCTACTTATGTTATTTAAAGTCAAGTAACAACAAATATATATCAATTCTAATTCCACAGCTATCGAGGCGGAGAAGGAAAAGAACAAGTTCCTGAACGGCATTGAGAACTTCGACCCCACCAAGTTGAAGCACACAGAGACCTGCGAAAAGAACCCTCTGCCCACTAAGGACATCATCGAGCAGGAGAAGACCGCCTAGGCGATCCGTCGCAATGTATCTCCGATATATCTGAATCTCGCAATGTATCTCCGATATATCCGAATCTCGCTAGTATCGCCCTATTTTAAACGTCGGTATAAGTTAAATAAGTAACCACATATAAGTTACATCGAAAATTTAAAGTTGTAGAAATGCCACAAGTATCACCAAAGCGCGTAAAGTGAAAAACGAATGCCGTTAAACTATACATGTGCCAAAACACATTAGCACCTCTTCCGCTACTCATAATTCTAAGGAATATCGTTGTAACTTATAAACGTGGTAGCACTTCAGGCCCGTTTACGCCTTTCTTTTCTAGCAGTATTCCCTTTGAATTACAGCGTCATTTTACTGGTATTTCATCAACAGAACAATATTTACGGATTTTACTGGGCTGAAGAATAGACGTAAACTGGTTCTTATCATTAGATTATAAGAACCGAAATTTCTATGTCACTTCTTAATCGTATATTTATATAATAATAACTGTATTTTATGAGCATTTTATTATTTAATTTATATTGAAGTGAATAATTAAGTATTAATATCAAGTACTGATTTTATTTTAGATGAGAACACGGCACTACCAAGATTTTATAACAGTACCAGATTTATTTTAAGCTGTGTGCTGATGTTCTCTGTTAAGTTAAAAGATTATTAATTTAAGTACCAATGAAATTCATGCATCATTATGTATGTAAAGTGGCTCTGGTCAATAAAATATTACTAGAATTTTAGTCTTATGTCACTTCGGTTCAATTTTTAACTTATTTCTTCGTTGATGTTAGTATGGTAGGCGACTCAATATTGCATAAACTTAGAAATAAGTAAAATATCATCGAAAATTTGTAGTACTGTATGTAATAAATTAATAATTGTATTTGCTCAACCGTGTGTGAAAGTTATTCATATTGTGAAAAGCGATTATTCGTTTCAAGTGATACATTTTTATAATTCGTATACAAAGCAAGAAATTCATTTCCAATTTTATATTATGCTATAACAATTACAACCATTGTAACCATTTTACCAAAATTTTGTATGTTTTTACAGACGGTGCTTTTTATAAATACAAAATAAAACGTATGTGGCATTTTATTAACCTCCTCTTTTAGTTTGCCTAACGTCTGAGTATGTATCTAACAAGGTGTAGTCGACTATGCTTCGTGACATTACACTTCAATACGTAGAAAACATTTGTCACCACCCCAAATCTTCCCGTGGATGTCGTAACAATCTACAAAGGGATTGATGTGTGCTGAATGAGGGTTTTCGATAATTTTTCTGCCACCAGGGCGGCGCTTCGTACGCACCTGGTCTCGACAGCTGTCAGGTTCATACTATTCATAGGCACCTGGGCCTAAAATATTGAAATTCTATTTTATTTGGAAGAGAATTGATTTTGTAATGGATTACGACTAATACATGGTCGTCGAACTGAAGATTGAACTCTAAAACAGGCGCTCAATGTCACTGGTATTCAAAATAATTACTATAACTTTGTTAATTTCATGAGAATTGACTTGGAACTATTTTATTCATTTATTTTAGGTAACAATATGACTAAAGTAATGGTTTTCAGAATAAATAAACCTATAAATATGTTGAAAATTAAATGCGCGTATTTATTTTGACAGTTCGTTATACGGTCGCCTCAGTGCTGCCATCTCACCTCCCCATAGCGGCAGAAAAAGTATCAAAAACCCTCATTGAAGTGCTGATGACGTGACGACATTAGATTTTTTTTCTTACATACCAACTTACTACGAACTTTAAATAAAAAAAAACCTGTACTTACATAACATACAAAGGCGGTTTATATCTTAACATTTTTTGTGATTGATGGAACAGTAATCAGGTACCTATGCTTAATAAAAAAACTTACTTCATTACATTGCGCTCATATAAGTAGCAAAAATAATAATTCGCGATTATTATTTTCAAAAATGCCGCTTTTACATGCTAGCGGAAGTCACTGTTACACTGGAGCATCCGACCCACAATTTACCACAACAAAGGGAACATTTTTTTACTGTGGCAATTCTAAATATCATAGACAATATTTTTTATTACATTTTGTCCAGTACGTTTATCATGTGCACATCGCTTAAAATAGTATAATACTATATACGATACAAGTGCGAAAATAATGAATGAAGCAAAGAGTAAAGTAATATATATGATAAAGAGAGCCCTCTTGTGGAATTTTCTTGCATGCATGGTTGAAGCACCATCTTTAAATTCGTTCCGGAACTAATAATCATGTATACACCCATTAATATGTATACACCGTCATAGCCTGCTAATGATTAGTTCCGAGTAACGAGTTATTTTGTTCTGGTTTTTAAGTTTCTCTACATTTTTAAAATATAACACACTTGAAAACCAAAACAAAATAACTCGTTACCCAAAAAAATTATATATAGGTATACCTATAGGAAGAATAAAATAAAACACAATTTTTATAGTTTTCATTATTTTCTATTTTTGTACAATATAAGCGTCAATATCGCGAACAAAGCGCCTATTTCGCACAATCAATACAAAAATAACAGCATAACACAAAAATTGTGCTTTTAGCACAACACAAAATTAAAAGCGTCAATATCGCGAACAAATAAGCGTCTATTTCGCACAATTGATAATGTTTAACACAACAGAAAACAGCGGAGCAGTTAAATACACAAACTTTTACGGAGGAATAAGTTCAACTCAACGTAAAACGCAAAGAAAACATGCTACTTGTTTACATGTGCAATGCCAAAACTCTTTCAAACTTCATCTTGACTTCAACGACAAATTAGTGGTCGTTTTTTTTTTCGATTTTATGGCATCATTAGTGGTCGTTCAATATTTCACACATAATAAAGTTTTGGTAACCTATTAATTAATAAATACTACTTTAAGTTATTTAAAAATATTTATTAATTTTATACCTACCTCTAAATAGTAAATTTTAATAAAATACTAAATATTTTAATAAATTTGAACAAACAGTGACATCTATTGGTAACTATTAGGGCTACACGTAGTAGTAACAGGCACGCACACACGTAGGCTAAACAAAGGGTGCATGTGTGCGTGCCTATTTTCGGAACTGCAAAGCAGATGGAACCGCTATCTAAGGGAATTGACCCGTACAAAGAAAGTGTCTAGCCCCTGGGTCGCGTTTTATAAAGTTACAATTTACAATTTCGCTGTTTGCCTCTCTAACGCACGCACATATTGGCTAGAAAGAGAGGCAAACAGCGAAATTGTAAATTGTAACTTTATAAAACGTGGCCCTGGAATGAAGTCCGAAACAAGTGGCCATAAAATAAAACTCAACCAAAGGGAGTGTTTTAAATCGACACGAGATACGAATTCCCTTATATCATTAAAGCCGATCGTTCTCGATCGGCTGTAATGATATTTATCTCTGACAAATTTTTCTTCGTTGTAGCCCGACCAATAATTTCAACCTTATGTATTATATATATTTTACTCTAAGAGTTTTATATTCTTTGATTTCACTACTGAACTACAGCGGAATGACAGCGGACAATCGTCTGTACATTGCTTTACTCTATGGTCTAAGTCGATTGCGAATTGTTTTGTAGTATGGTAACATTATTGCAAAAATGCTATTTTGATTTTGCTTCCCGCCGGCCTCTGACGGTTTGCTTTTGGCACGTGCAATTTTCATTCATTTTTCTTGAAAAACAAGTCCGTATTTACAAATATAGTCCAAACACTGATGCTGACTGTTGTGATAAATCATTTCGGTAAGTGATATTATAATAATTTAGCACCGCGAAATCGATTTGTAAATTTGCACGTGTTGTGTATCGTAGACTGCAAAACAACCATTTGCCATTGCCAGTCAATAGCTACGATATGGATTTAAGAAAACCGATGGGACTGTAAATAGTACATTCCATTTACTTAAGTGATAAACGTTCGCGACGGCGTTGTTTGTGTTTTTATCGGCCGCGTCATTTGTTTTTGTTTACCTGCAGATAGCTAGCCGTAGATACAATGTCGCCTTCACCGATTCGGTGTCGCGGGCCCTGGAAAAGCCACAAGCGCTCGTCTGAGCCTGACCGTTGGCTGGACGAGATGGGATTTTTTAGGAAGCACACGGCTAGGGATTCCAGCTGCCTGTTCAGGGCCGTGTCTGAGAACATCTTCAACACGCAAAGATACTTCCACAAAGTTCGGCTCGATTGCGTTCAGTTCATGGCTTCCCAGAGACACCTATTTGAAGGGGTAGCATATTCAATTTATTGTTCAGTTATGTATGTTTATTTTTCCCTCCGTTTTTTATCCTAATTTGAGTATTTTATGTTGTAGTCATTGACTTGTCCTTTTGAAAACTATCTCAAAGAGATGTCTAATCCTTCTGAATGGGGCGGGCTCATTGAAATATCAGCTATGAGCCATTTGTATAGGTAAGAAATTTAAGTAATTATTTAGCCTACCTTCAAATTAAATTTCTAAATTCCTACCTGCAGATTTAAAAATTTCTTGACATGTTAATTACAGACGCGATTTCGTAATATTCGAGGCTAACAAAGGGCCACAAACAAAGATTTGCAATGGTTACGGAGACACCATATTTCTGTTCTATTCACCAGACACCAAACACTTTGATGCTGTATACACAAAAGAGTTCATTAACACATCATCATTTTGCCAGTGTAAGTTATTTTTGCTAATCACTTAACAACATCAATCCTTATTTTATCTTGTTATACTTTTTTTTTAGCTATTTGGGAGAAAACCTGGTTAATTCATCTGAAATTTTATTCTGGATGTAATACAAAGACAGCATTGTTGCTCTAATATTTTAGTTTGGTGATCATAGTTTATACTTTTAGTATTTTACATACTATGAGTATATGCAAGAGACAGGTTCTGGTGGAAGGAAAAAGAGGAGGCCTTTGTGTCGAAAGGACACGCTGATTAGAAAGTTGTATAACTAAGTAATATTATAATTGTAGAATGATAATATATCAGAAATAAAGGCTTTGAAATTGAAATTTAGAACATACTATGAGTGGATATGAACAGTATGAGTATGGTCATAGTCATTCATTATTACTCATAGTATACAAAGGAACATCATAGTCTTACTTCATATTTATCTTTGCCAGTCATTCCAGAAACCAGGTTTTCTTCCTAATGCACTTATTTCTAATTATTTTCTTTTCTCACCAATATTTTAATTCATACTCAATATAAAGTATCCAATTATAGCTCTAGTATATGAAATACTTTATGATGGAGTGTACCAATTAAAAGACCTGTCCTATGCGGTGGACAAAATGCTCCATGACAAGATGCCCACCAATCACATTGAGTACTTCATGTCCGAGAATGTTGAAAGACGCAAGAAGAAAGAGAGGGCTAAAATCTTCATAGAATCTTCAAGTGAGGATGATAAGGATAGAAACAACAATGCAGTGGCACTGAAATGTATGCATCACACTGATAATCTGGAAAGATCTAGTTTACTGAAGGAATCTTTGAGCATCTTTGTGTTCAACCGCAGTCTGATACAGCTAGAGAATGTCTGCATGAACTGCCTCAATGTAAACAGTGCTAAAGACCTGCTCGATAATGGTATAACACCATTTCCGTACAAGGTGGCCAAGGCTTTGGATCCAGACATTTACCGAAACATTGAATTTGATGTATGGAGCGAACTCAGAAGAGGTAATCAACCTTCTTGTTGGTGTTGCAAACTCGTTGATCAAGTCTAAATATAAATATGGTTTTACAGAGCTGCGTTATGGTGCTAGATATTCTGATGGAACAACTCTTCAAGTAGGCGTGAGGTGCCTGTGTAGAATGCAGCCGGATCAGCGGGTTCCGTACCACTGCCATATTCAGGAGATGCGTCCGGACGGAGGGCCATGCCTGGTGTATATTGAGGAGTTGGGGGAGAAGCGGGTGGTGAACTTTGACCAGTTGGAGCCACCACCGCCGTCAGAGGCTCGGCCCTGGGCTCCGCCCTACCGCTATTCGCGTGCCCACAATCTTCCCACATTAAGCCAAATGTTGCAGCAAATAGGTGTTGTATTTATTATTTTTAGACCCATCAATTATTTTATTAAAAAAGGACTAGGAAGGAAAGGGTTTTAGGACTATTTTATTAAAAAATATATTGCCTTATCAAGATTCATAGGTTCTATAATGATTTTGAACTTCTTTTTAAAGTATTTTTTATCCTAATTGATATCCTTGACGACATCCAGGCAACATCACACGCAAACAGGGTCTGAACAAGGCCCGTAAGAAGCCAGACGAACCTAAAAGCCCCGAGAAGGCCCCAAACAGCCCACCGAAACTGCAGTGGAAAGACGAAGCCCCGGAGACCGAGAATCAATACCAGACTGACATAAACTTGTCTCCGTACCAGCATTTGGATTTCTCTAACTTCCAACCGCTGTCTGTTAGTCGAATTTAGTATTAAAGTAGTGTAGGAGTATTTTGTATATAATCTTTGTTACGTTATGATGTGATGTTCATGATTTCTGACATATTTTTTTAAATGCATCACATCACTACGTTTTAAAGGTTTTATAAGCATGTCACACCCATGTTTTTTTTATTAATAATTGTTATTTAAAATTTAAGTATTAAAATGATACGAAATTTGATTTTTTTTCATTATTTTATATGAATACTTACTTCCATTTTGTGGTCTGGGTGTCTGAAACGTGAGGTGCTTATAAAAGAGTAACCATATCGTAGCTATTCTATTATACCTAGTAGTTGTACTTGTAGCTTTAGATGTAGTTAGTTGTAGTTAGAAACAGTGGCAAATTGGTAAAATTGTAGTTTAAATAATATAAATCGATAATTAAGCTTAAACTTAATTATTCTATTTTTATAGTGCTGACCATAGTCTTCTTATCATCTATTTTAGACCTCACTTTTAAAGGTCTATAAAAGATGCTAAATCTTAAGAACTTGATTTTTAGGGTGCTTTTACACCAAGTTCTGCGATGTGGATACGTTTGATAATTATCGTCGCAGCGTATTACATATCTCCGATATGTGCTATGGTTCGTAGATGTGGTTATTGTGACTGGTGGTTCAAAAGTATCGCCACAGCATATCAGGTAGAGAGGAAACGTTTTTCAGGTACAACTGTATTTTTGGTGGTTCATTCTCTTAAAATGAACTCGTCAATAAGCTTGTTACCTAAACATATAAAGGAGTAATAAATCGGTCTAATCATCAAAGAATATAAAAAACTAATAATAAAAAAAAAATACCGGGATAAAACTTAATTTTCAGCGTGACGTCAAAGCGTACGACATTTTCGCACGTTTCGATCCTTGGCGTCCAGTATTTTGAATTCTCCTACTAGTTCGGTACACCATATATTTAGTATGGAGTACCGAATTATTTGGCCACTGACTGCTTCAAAGTATTTGACGCTGACTATACCGTCCCGATCTTTGACGAAGTGTATCTTTCTAAATATGTACTTTGATTGAAAACCGGACAAATATGTGTACAATATCTGATAATCTAACCGATGGACTAATTACTCTAATGTTTTATTTACCTAGTAAAGTACCTAATTAAGACTCATTACAAAATGAGTTAATTTCGTCTTTATCGAATCCATTAATTTAGAAAAGGAACCCCAAATTAACAAATTTAATATCGTAGTGAAGTGCGAAACAAGGTTTTACTACGAGTTGAGTACCTCTTCAGTTACCGTCATAATCATAAGGGTCCAGAGTACGCCCTTCTCTCAGTTTAAGTGGTCGCACTTTGAGATATCACTTCGTTTTCAGTTTTATTTTTAATTCCAGTGAACTGTTACACTTTGTTTCAATGATTTATTCCTAAATGTTAAAATAATAGTGAAGATCGCGAGTTTGAATTAATATAATTTGTAAGTTTTATTAACTGTCGATTACAAATAAGTGTATAATTGTGTTGGTGCGGCCGTATAAAATCTTGTATAAACGTTTGAAAATTCGGTGTTAGCCCGAAGTTACTAAGTTTTACCGAGTTAGGTAAGTTAAAGACAGCTTATGTTAAAATAAGAGATAAATACCGCTATCTCAAACTAGAAAAAAAAACCCGTTTAAAAATAATAGCTTCGTGCCTATTGGAGTAAAACTTTCTAGTGTTTTCTTATCAGGCTTAATACTTGACCATTCTTAAATAAATTCCTACTGTGTAGCTATCTTATCCTTGACCTATTTTTTAACAGTTTCTATTATATGGCAACAAACCTTTCAATAGAGGATTTCTTGTTAATATGTTTTACCTATTGGGTTTGCTTCGAAAATTTTATTATTATAATCAGAAATCGGACTAATGTGCGTCATTGTTCGCAATAATATGAACATGACTCCAAAGTTGATGAAATGAATAATTGAACGAATAATTTCTTGCAATTTACAAAGGTTTTCATAGTTACCGGTGTCAAATAGGTAATTTTATGAAAGTGATTAAATGATTAATTATTCAATCAAATTTGGAGTCATGTCTATATTATTGCGAACAATGACGCACGTTTGTCCAATCTCTGATTATAATTTACAGTTCATGGTAGATTATTGTCATGTGAAATTCCTTTTTCTTTAAAACATTCTGACTTTCATCAGGAAAATACGTTTGCAACCACGTAATTGAATTTTAAAGTGTGGATTGGTGCTCGGTATCATATAAGATCGCATACACATAACGAAATTCCTCATCTGAGTAAATTGTTGCGAGAAAAAAATGTCTCGTTAGCGCTACATTGCGACCGGGTGTCTTTGCCATGGTCAGATTGTTCAGCCAGCGAAACTTGGCGTTAGCAGACGCTCGTCCGCAGTTCACATACGGGCATTTTCCAGCACAGAAATGCATAGAACTAATAAAATTAAGGGACAATTTTATGTCAGTCCATTTTGTAATTCGTCCATTGATAGAGGATTACAAAATGAAACGATTATAAATAAAATTTATTTCTTTCTAAAATTTGTAGTTGTAGTAGCTACGGAAAAAAAGACACCTCGCGAAAATTCCGACCCTTACTGACCTCTGTTGAGTACAAGTCTAAAATGCCCTTACTCGCTGTATTAAATACGAATTCAATCAAATAATGTATATATTTGTTCAGCACAGGGCAAAACAAAGGTCTTAAATACATACAATGTGTGGAATGTTGGGCCGCACGGCATACAAAATTCACATTCAATAATGGTTTGAAATATCCATCAATTACAGAATTCATATTCAATATAGTAAATCTTATTAAGAAATTCAAATATGTAACTTGTAAGTCATTCTTAAATTCTTCAGTGATCACCTTTAATACATAATCGTACCTCACATATTATAACCCAGAGATCGAAATAATTTCTTGAAATTTGATTTCGAAGCTTCGAAACTAAGTCGAGCAGGTGACTATTTATTAGGTTTACCAAGGTTTTTATAGTTACCGGTGTCAAATAGGTAATTTTCTGAAAATGATTAATAATTCAATCAAGTTTGGGGTCATGTCCATATTGCGAACAATGGCGCCTATTTGCTATGCATGCCCTCGTATAAAACGACGTATGTTTCCAGGTTGAAGTAGAAGCGCTCCCCCTGATGGTGGACTGCCGGCCCGGCGCCGCCGCGCCGCATGACCTCGGCCACGCTAACGGCGACAACCATGCCCCGGTCAACCAGGTACGTTCCTTTCCCCGGTCAACCAGGTACGTTCCTTTCCCCGGTCAACCAGGTACGTTCCTTTCCCCGGTCAACCAGGTACGTTCCTTTCCCCGGTCAACCAGGTACGTTCCTTTCCCCGGTCAACCAGGTACGTTCCTTTCCCCGGTCAACCAGGTACGTTCCTTTCCCCGGTCAACCAGGTACGTTACTTTCCCCGGTCAACCTAGGGTCTTGTCTAGTAGGTGATGATCGGACGATCTTGTGCTCTCGAACGCCGACAACCATGCCCCGGTCAACCAGGTACGTTCCTTTCCCCGGTCAACCTAGGGTCTTGTCTATTAGGTGATGATGGGACTGATCGGACGATCTTGTTCTCTCGAACGGCGAGAAACATGCTCCGGTCAACCAGGTACGTTCCTTTCCTCGGTCAACCTAAGGTCTTGTCTCAAGTAGGTGATGATGGGACTGTGATCGGACGATCTTGTGCTCTCGAACGGCGAGAAACATGCCCCGGTCAACCAGGTACGTCCCTTTCACCAGTCAACCTAGGGTCTTGTCTAGTAGGTGATGATGGGACTGATCGGACGATCTTGTGCTCTCGAACGGCGAGAAACATGGGTCAACCAGGTACGTTCCTTTCCCCGGTCAACCTAGGGTCTTGTCTAGTAGGTGACGATGGGACTGATCGGACGATCTTGTGCTCTCGAACGGCGAGAAACATGGGTCAACCAGGTACGTTCCTTTCCCCGGTCAACCTAGGGTCTTGTCTAGTAGGTGACGATGGGACTGATCGGACGATCTTGTGCTCTCGAACGGCGCGAAACATGCCCCGGTCAACCAGAGTCTTGTCTCAAGTAGGTGATGATGGGACTGATCGGACGATCTTTTGCTCTCGGACGGCGAGAAACATGGGTCAACCAGGTACGTTCCTTTCCCCGGTCAACCTAGGGTCTTGTCTAGTAGGTGATGATGGGACTGATCGGACGATCTTTTGCTCTCGAACGGTGAGAAACATGCCACGGTCAACCAGGTACGTTCCTTTCCCCGGTCAACCTAGGGTCTTGTCTAGTAGGTGATGATGGGACCGATCGGACGATCTTGTGCTCTTGGACGGCGAGAAACATGCCCCGGTCAACCAGGTACGTTCCTTTCACCGGTCAACCTAAGGTCTTGTCTCTAGTAGGTGATGATGGGACTGATCAGACGATCTTGTGCTCTCGAACGGCGAGAAACATGCCCCGGTCAACCAGGTACGTTCCTTTCACCGGTCAACCTAGGGTCTTGTCGAGTAGGTGATGATGGGACTGATCGGACGATCTTGTGCTCTCGAACCGCGAGAAACATGCTCCGGTCAACCAGCTACGTTCCTTTCATCGGTCAACCTAGCGTGTTGTCATTAGCATGGTTGGCTGATCATCATGCCCATCGCACATGCGAATGGCGACGGTGCCTCGGTCAACCAGGTACGTTCCTTTCCCCGGTCAACCTAGGGTCTTGTCTAGTAGGTGATGACTGATCGGACGATCTTGGGCCCGTTTCTCGAACGCGTGTAACTTGTAATACAAGTGGAAATCTCTTTTTAACACTATTAATGAAATAAGGACTTCCGCTTGTATTACAAGTTACAAGCTTTCGAGAAATAGGCCTCTTGTGCTCTCGAACGGCGAGAAACATGCTCCGGTCCGGTCAACCAGGTACGTTCCTTTCCCTGGTCAACCTAGCGTGTTGTCATTAGCGCGGTTGGCTGATCATCATGCCCATCGCACATGCGAATGGCGACGGTGCCCCGGTCAACCAGGTACGTTCCTTTCCCCGGTCAACCTAGGGTCTTGTCTATTAGGTGATGATGGGACTGATCGGGCGATCTTTTCCTCTCGAACGGCGAGAAACATGCCCCGGTCAACCAGGTACGTTCCTTTCCCCGGGCAACCAGATACGTTCCTTTCGCCGGTCAACCTAAGGTCTTGTCTCAAGTAGGTGATGATGGGACTGTGATCGGACGACCTTGTGCTCTCGAACGGCGACAACCATGCCCCGGTCAACCAGGTACGTTCCTTTCCCCGGTCAACCTAGGGTCTTGTCTAGAAGGTGATGATGGGACTGATCGGACGATCTTGTGCTCTCGAACGGCGAGAAACATGCCCCGGTCAACCAGGTACGTTCCTTTCCCCGGTCAACCTAGGGTCTTGTGTAGTAGGTGATGATGGGACTGATCGGACGATCTTTTGCTCTCGAACGGCGAGATACATGGGTCAACCAGGTACGTTCCTTTCCCCGGTCAACCTAGGGTCTTGTCGTAGGTGATGATGGGACTGTGATCGGACGATCTTGTGCTCTCGAACGGCGAGAAACATGCCCCGGTCAACCAGGTACGTTCCTTTCCCGGTCAACCTAGGGTCTTGTCTAGTAGGTGATGATGGGACTGATCGGACGATCTTGTGCTCTCGAACGGCGAGAAACATGCCCCGGTCAACCAGGTACGTTGCTTTCACCGGTCAACCTAGCGTGTTGTCATTAGCACGGTTGGCTGATCATCATGCCCATCGCACATGCGAATGGCGACGGTGCCCCGGTCCACCAGGTACGTTCATTTCACCGGTCAACCTAGGGTCTTGTCTAGTAGGTGACGATGGGACTGATCGGACGATCTTGTGCTCTCGAACGGCGAGAAACATGCTCCGGTCCGGTCAACCAGGTACGTTCCTTTTCCTGGTCAACCTAGCGTGTTGTCATTAGCACGGTTGGCTGATCATCATGCCCATCGCACATGCGAACGGCGACGGTGCCCCGGTCAACCAGGTACGTTCCTTTCACTAGTTAACCTAGGGTCAGGCA
>JALPQI010004624.1:0-65312 GCA_025490895.1 Thaumatotibia leucotreta
CGCATTAGAGATGATGTCGAATTCGAGATATGTCGAAAAAAAATGGCGGATGTTCATTTTCGTATTCTCAAAATGTCACAGTAGAGAAATGTCTATGCTTAGCGCTCGACATGTAACGTCAGCTATTTGTCACTCGACATTGTGAGCAAACGTCAAAATCTCGAATCGAGTAGACCGTTCGTTCTTTACG
Source organism: Thaumatotibia leucotreta (assembly GCA_025490895.1). NCBI lineage: Eukaryota > Metazoa > Arthropoda > Insecta > Lepidoptera > Tortricidae > Thaumatotibia > Thaumatotibia leucotreta. The sequence goes on from JALPQI010004624.1 coordinate 191, forward strand.
ATGGAAGAGTTTATGGCAATATTTGTTGGTGATGTTCTTCACGAAGCTCAACTTATGGCAGAGATCCCTCGTAGACGAGCCGAATACCGAAAAGATCCCTTTGAGATGCGTGACAAAGCGTTCATTAAAAATTTTAGGTTGTCTAAGGAGATGGTTAGAGACCTAATTAATATCGTGGAACCTATTATAGTTCCTAAGACGCAATTTGAAGTCAAAACGAAGGTTTGTGGTTATAAGTACTATACTTTTTTTGTCAGCCTGTATATGTGTCCCACTGCTGGGCAAAGCCCTCCCCCTTGATCTCCAACTTTCCCGACCTAATGCCGCCTCCTGGCATTTGCTGAGGAATGTACTATTCTTATAAATCATTCAATTTCTTATGTACTCCATTTAACAGCCTTTTTCAAACTCCTGCAAACAACTGTGACAGTTCCGTTTCTTAATCACATTACTTACGATATCCATTATGATAATCCATTTCACAAAAAATATAAATCTTTGTACGCTGTATTGTTAAACATTCATAAGAAAATATGAAAATAAATTTAATTGCTTAACAAATACTAAATATTCTAACGGTTTACAAAGTAAAATTCAAAATCGGTGTTCAATTTCGAATTCTCGATTTAGAATCACTACAATCGAGAAAACGGAACGTAATTTGTGATAGACATTTAAAACAGTTTGCGACATTTATCTCTAGTGACAGCGAGAATACGGTTTTTGTGTACTGTAGACTTTTTTGTGACATTTTCGATAGACATGAGGCAATCGACATTATCTCTAATTAGAGATATGTCGTTAGAACTTGAGAATCGGCTTCCTGTTCTATAGCCAAGTGATTATGAGATTTATGAGTGATAGTTTGCGTTTCTAGTTTTCTAACGTGAACTGCGTCAGTTTCGCACGCGTACGTGGGTACAGTCGACGTCAAAGATATCATGACGGTTTAGGTGCCAACACTATATACCTACCTATAGATAAGGTCGTGTAAATTTGTTTTTGCTATCTAAATCGTATCTAATTATTTTTAACGTCGACTATACTTGTTCTTGACGACACATACAATAAATATGGGACCATCATCGCACGCTTATACATAGGTAAGTTTATGTTGAGATTTTATGATAAATATCGCGCGAATGAATAGCAGCGTTTTACCAAACAATAAAACGCTTATTAAGCGAAGTATCTTATTCGAAGCCTAATTAAATAATTGAGAGTGGCAACTCTGATCGACAGATGACGTGACGGTTCATGATTGGCTGACACCCCCCGCCTTATCCCCCTCCCTAGGTTCCCCTTGCCCCACCACCAGGTAGCCGCGGCGCCTGAGCGCAAAGCGCGGCTTCTTGCCTCATTGGATCTCAAAAATAAAAATAATAATTTTGCAATATACCAAAATAATAACAATATTATTGTCATATCTGGTTTCGATTTACCAAAAAAACTAAACCATAGCGAGTTAAATTGCGCGAGTGAAGTTCAAACGCAATACAAATATAACGGTAAGATGTACTTTCGTGAGCTACCTACAAAAATATGTGTTATACGATTGTGGTTTATTGCAAACAAAGTGTTATTTTATACCCACAGGCAGGAATGAAAGTATAGGCTTCGAATAAGATACTTCGCTTAATAAGCGTTTTATTGTTTGGTAAAACGCTGCTATTAAGCTTCTTATCGTTATTCGAAGCCTAATTAAATAATTGAGATCTGTTTGTTATCGCCTGGTGGTCTAAACGCCAATGTGAACTTTTAATATATTATAGGGAAAAGTGAAACGATATAAGTAGAAAGTGCCTATTCAGTGCACTTGCACTGAACGTTATGGAAACGTTCCAATAGGCTGTGAACTGTGAAGTGAAGTGAAACAAATAACCAGTGTAATGTTTCATGAACTACAGGTATATATGCAAATGGTTGTTAAATACAAACGCATTGTAAATAAATATGGTTTTATTAAATGAATCAAGTACAAATATTTTTTCATTTACTTACACAAACCACCTTCAGGTATACTTAACATAGATACATGTGAAAGGGCATTATCTTCATAATTTGTGTCTATTACACCAAGCAAAGGAAACCAATATACTTAAGTAGCTAATTATATTACAGTAACATTTATGTGTAGTACTTTTACAAACCAGGTATGTTTAACAAAATTTTTTTTTTCATAAGTGCATTTCATGTACATTCAATCATGTAGTGTAATCAAAAAGGAAAACATTGATTATTTAATGGGTCAAAATAATTTGTCATTTGTACACAATCTGAAGCAGAAGACCGTTTTATTTCTCTGCAATAGAACTTCTTAAAAGTGTTTTGCGAACGCCAGTTGCCGCGAGCTAGGATATCGTCTAAGGGGCAATTCTCTACCCAGCTTTTAGAGGCAACCGCTGGACGCACGCTACCGGGGCTGGCCCGAATGCCTGCATCCAGCAGTACCTTTCTCACCCAATTCGCGACAACTGTTCGCGACGCTGGCTTAGGAGAACCGCAAGCGGTTAAAAACAATGAGTTATTTTTACACAATACACGTCTCTCAGCTGATAATGTTATTACTTTATTTACCCAAAATACAGTATCTAAATTTTTACACGCAACATTTTTCAGTAATCGCCACCCCGATTGCCTATGAGTAGCAGAGTCTGTTTTAGACCCAAAAACAGGCCAAAAAATTATGTAATCGTCTTCTAGGACGCAATCGTCAGAGCCGATGGATAATAAGGTCAAATCGTGTACTCTGCGCCCTGAGCACAACAAAAGCAATATTGAAGCCCGTTTTGAACATTCAAACAAATTATTTTCGTTAGGAGAGTTGTTTTGTAACCACTGAATTAAAATTTTGGTGTCCCATATAGGAACTTTTATACTTTTAGGTTTTAAAACAGATATAGCTTTCAAAGCGTGCTTCACAAGTACATGAGAGCTTAATTTAATGTTATGATTAGGATCACAAAGAGTAGATATAGCAGATTTATAGACTAAAATTGTACCGTAAGCCAATCCATGCGTTTGGTGTAGATCTATCAGAAATTTTGCCAGATCAGAGCCAGATGGTTTAGACATATTTACCTTATTTTGGTTACACCAAGAATTCCACCTCTTCCAAGCCTGTTGATATGTCTTAAGCGATGATTGTCTCCAGCTACTACGTAAAATACTTTTTTGTTCTATCGACCAATCTTTCACACTGTCTTCCCAGCCCCACATTTCCATACCTCCAGGATCATGTTCTTCACTTTGGGGGGTTGACGCCCCGTTGTGGTGTCGATCATTACTCGGTCCAGGTTCCGGATTGTAAATGGGGGTGCTAAAGCCCGGTTCTTCAGGTCCGGCCTCCAGAATACTTTCAACCATCGTGGGGCTACAATTAAGTAGGTGCCGGCTGACGAGTTCATGTGGGATAGCACTCGGGGGATTAGAAATGGTGGTGGAAACACCCAAGCCAGCCTGTAATTCCAGGCCTAGCTGAAGGCATCGTGGAATTGTGCTCGTTGATCCGTCATGTCTAGTGATGCGTACTTGGGCACCACGTGTGCTGTCGCCGATGCAAATAAATCGATCAGTGGGGTTCCCCACTTTGCAAAAATTATCCCTGTTATCTCGGGAAGGAGATGCCATTCCGGCACAGAGCACAGACGGGACAATTGATCTGCTTCTGCATTGAATTTTCCGGGGATATGATGCACTTCGATATGAATCTTGTAACGATCCAGGAGATAAAATATTTGATAACAAAGATCCATCAATGTGGGGGATCTTGTTCCGCCCTCGTTCCGTAGATACGATACTACCGTTTTGTTGTCGCTCTGAATCATCAGCGAACAGTTGGACAGGTAGGGACAATGACCGTCTAAAGCGTATAGCACGGCAAGCATTTCCCGTTGATTCGAATTTCGAATGCAGGCTTGCTTCTCCCCGACACCACTGCCCCCAGATCCTCCTGTTGTCTAACTGAGCGCCCCATGCCACCTCTGAAGCATCGGTCACTAAATAGTGAGATACTGGGGCGTGATGGATGGGCGAGCGGTTCTTGACATTGTCGAACCACCAAGACAGTTCGATTAAGGCTTCCGGGGGGATCGGAATGCGAGATTGGGGATTCTGGTCTACTAGAGATTGGCAATGTATTAGAAGAGCTCGATGATTGAGGCGTCCTCTTAAGACTGGGAAACTGGCAAAGTTTACTGACCCCACAATGCTCTGAATTTCCTTCAAATTTGCCGATTTTCGGCGAAGTAATGATTTTATTTTGTCCTTTATAGGGAAGCACTTCTTTATTGGGAGATATTTTAGGTTTAGATGGGGATCCCAACAAATGCCTAGATACTCTATCACTCTCTGTGGAGTTAAAAATGACTTTTCGAAATTGATTTGCCAGCCTAGTTCTTGGAGAAGGTGTACAGTCTCCAGGCCTTGCTTTTTTAACACGAGAGGATCTTGATGTGCTAGTAAAAAATCGTCGAGGTACACAATTATTCGAAATCCTCTGTTTCTTAAGACCTGTGCTATCCAATTGGTTAAGGACGCGAACATTTTCGGTCCACAAGCCAAACCAAAAGGGAGGCATGTCATTTGGTACAGCTGGTTGTTGAATATTAGCCTTAGGAAGCGTTTGTGACTTTCTGCCACTGGTAGGTGAAAGTAAGCGTTCAACAAATCTATTTTTAGAAGCCAGTCTTCCTGTTGTAGAAAGGAAGGTATCCTGTGCATATTGATCAGGCGAAACTTTTGAATTGGCAGATACAAGTTTAACTTTTTCAAATTGAAAATAGGACGAAAGGTGCCGTCGTTTTTGGGTGTCAAAAACATTGGGGAGACAAAACTGGGGCCATGAACGGCTGGTTCCAATGCACCTATTTTCAGTAACTTTGTTATTTCTACCTCCATGGCCTTCGAGAAGGGCGTTTGGAAAATGGCGGCACTTGGCGAGATTAGGGGCGGTTTTATGACAAATGGGATTCGAAACCCCTGAATTAGTTTTAGTAAGGTTGGAGGAGCTTGAAGTGCTTCCCATTTTCTCAGAAATACCGCCAGTTGACCCGCTTGAAAGTCAGAACTTTCTTTTTTGCTGATATTCCCTGCGCGGGATGTTGGTACCAGCCGTTTTACCTTGGCTTCGACCGGGCTGCTGATAAGCGTATGGGCCTTGATTGCGGACATTTCTTTGTCGGTTCTGTTTCCCCTGGGGGATTGTGAACGGTCTAGGTGGGCGAAACATTTCGCGCCAACTCATAGGATAGTAGTTTGGTACGCCTTGCGCAGGCGGAGGGCCAAATGGTCTTGGCATGTTCATAAAATAGTGACTTGGGTCATAAACGCCCTGCGCGGGCAGTTTGTGGGTTATGTTACTTGAACTGGAACCTGCTTGCGTAGCTGGTTTGGTCTGGGTTAATGAACGTGCTGGCCAAAATGCCTTAGTAATGCCACCCTGTTTTTCAAGGGCATCAGAAAATGCCTGTTTTTGAAAAAGATTTTCAGAACTTGGCGGGATTTTCCGTAAGGTTTCCTTGAAAAATTTATCCTTTACGGACCGCAGAATACTATCTCTCCGTTGTTGAATGAGATCAGCGCGGTGCCCGCATGCCAACTGCAGGGCATCGTTAGAAATCTTATGGAAATTCCCGTCAATAAAAAGCTCTTTAAGTTTATCCTGTAGGGCCTGCGGAGTTAATTCTGTAGTAGACCGAGACCAAACTAACAAGGACTCGAAAGCAGAATCAGCTGCTTCGCTCTGTTTTAGGAGAGCTTGCGTCAGAGAGGCGAAGCCCCGTTCCATCACACTCAAATTCAAAAACCTGTCGAAAGGTTTTATTTCTTCGTTCGTTTCTAGGTCAGTAAAAGCTGGTTTAGAACAATATTGTTTCTGCACATCTGAATAGCGTACACTCGACCAATTTTCTGAATCGAAATGGTGAATAGAGTTTATAAAACTGACGTGAGCTGGCGAGGATTTGGGGACAGCAGACTCTTTTAACACAGTTTTTAAGCTTAATTTCAAGGTGTTACCCTGCTCGGCAGGTGTTAACGATTCTTGGTCGTCTAAATATAATTCACCGCTCACGTTAGCGTCGACGTCATCCCCGTTCTCTGACGACTGGGCCATAGGGATAAAAGGCGGTACATATTGGCACATGTTCCCCACAAATTGCTTTATCTCACTAACCTGATTCGCTAAAAGGCGAATTGATTCGCTGTTATCGTCACGGCGACGACGTTTACTTTTACACTTTGTGGGTGACTTCGACTTCCGCTTTGAGGCCTCTTTTGTCACCAGCGGCGGCTGTGACTGCGGAGGCATTCGCGTTGACGGGCCGGGTGTCAGCTCAGAATCGGACGAAGATGAGCTCGAACTTGAGCTATCGTCCGCCATTTTTCTAGAAAAAACAATATATTAATTTTTCGAACGGTAACACCGTTTAGTAAATTGTATATGTATGTATCTTATACTTACAAAAAAAATTTGAATTTTTTGTAGTGAACCGTACGCTCCGAAAATCAAAACGCCAATGAGGCAAGAAGCCGCGCTTTGCGCTCAGGCGCCGCGGCTACCTGGTGGTGGGGCAAGGGGAACCTAGGGAGGGGGATAAGGCGGGGGGTGTCAGCCAATCATGAACCGTCACGTCATCTGTCGATCAGAGTTGCCACTCTCAATTATTTAATTAGGCTTCGAATAACGATAAGAAGCTTAATATATTAATTTCATGGATAATTAAATATTAAAATAGTAGCAAATGTTAAGTATCTACTTAACGTAACTGTAACTATACCTACCTACAAGATGTATACATGTTTAGAGACAATCTTCAATTTAATTTGTATAAGTATAGGTACAATCCGAAGAAACGATAAAATCGATTGCAAACGTAAAGCTATCAAGGTATCTACATCTTTATAAAAAGGAAACTAATCGAAAAGAGCTTAAAATCTTTTCCCGATGTTGAACGCAGCTGGCGCGTAAGCGATAAGCGAAAATCGATACGACCTTCCATTAAGGTACAATAATTAATGCAATGCAATCGTGTTGCTAAGGGTAGTAACGACAGTGGTCATCTGGGTCAGCTATCTATAGGTCTTCACACTTTATAACAAGTGATCGGGTTTATGGGTTCCTCCTAGCGGAATTTAACTTATAAAAAATTACGGGTGTGACTATAAAAATTTATTCAACACTAGGTATTGTATTAGGTATACACACAAGAGCATACATTATAAAACAGAAATTTGGCAATATAATTACCTAAAGTTTATTTTTCAAGTTACTATAGGAGACCCGCCGGAAGAATCCAAAAAACCGATCACTGATTATAACAATACAACGGCGACTCGAGTCTATACCAAATATTTAAATCTAAGCCCTAAGTATGTCATTTATGTTCTAGGTTTAATTTCAAAAAATGATATTAAAGTAGTGCACGACGAGTGTACGTGTCGTACACTAAAGGTTAACCCTGACACGTTCGTCACACATTGACCACAAGTTGTCTACACGGCGCGGCGACTATGCGTTTGTGACTGACGTTTACCTATCGAGCAACCATTTGCATTGCCTACTTGTTCACGCCACGTTGTCAATTAGTCCAGTCCAGTGTGACCATAGGGTGGATCAACTAGTTGGCTATTCATCTAAAGTGTGAAGTTGTTACAATGAGCTAAGGGCTTATAAGTACTTATGCCCCGACCACGACATTGGTCTAAGGCGACCAGCGGCGAGCGAATCCATGAGTGGGACTGGGATGCCGATATGGGTGCGAGAGGGAGCACCATACGTTTTCCGCTAAGCCGGTCGCCTTACGCCGCGGCCACGACATCGGTCTAAGGCGACCGGCTTAGCGGAAAACGTATGGTGCTCCCTCTCGTACCTATATCGGCATCCCGCTCGCACTCATGGATTCGCTCGCCGCTGTTAGCCTTAGACCAATGTCGTGGCCAGGGCATTAGACCGATGTCGTGGCCGCGGCGTTACTCTTAAACAATAAGCCATAGATTAATTAATGAAATTTACAAAGATTATCGTCTTCGCGGTCATGGTTCGTGCTCTCAAACATAATGGTAACTGTAGGTAGGTCCCAACAATTTTGTTTTTAAGTCATAAGAAGCTTTTTTACACAGATGTCATATATACCACAGATCAAGCAAACGTACAAAATCTGACACGCTTGGCCGCCATACAAATGAATGAACTTGTTTCTTCTATCCAAATCTAATTCTATGTTTTTATACTTTATCTCTCATCAGGTCAAACCGCTTCAAACGATGTCGCTGGAATGCAAACTTATAGAGGTATTCCAGTTTAGTAAAAACTATCGTAGCCTGGTCTGGGTGGTCCTAGATTTTCCCCAGGCAACATAAACCCTAAGTCAGTTTAAAAAATATATGATTCTGTAAGTATAAATTTGTCTGTCCCATTGGCGGTTGAGGTGATGGAGTGTTGGTGCTTGGACGCTAAAGCTTTCTTTAAAGATATGGGACGATGTTTGCGGGACAGAGGCCTCGACCCTCGCTTCGGGTCGTTTTTGGTGCAATGGTTATCCATGACAGTTCAGCGCGGCAATGCGAGTGTTATGGGTACCTTTGCGCCGGGAGTACGCGGGGCCGGTTGTTCGATTAGTGTAGTGTTGATTTAGTATAGTACATATATATAATATATATATTATTTTTTTGAAGTTATTGTTTCGTTGTTTTCATTTTGATATGTTTAGCTGTAGATAGTTTAATTAAATTCAGAATAAAAAATGATAAACAAAAAAAAAATATATGTAAGTAATTATAATTTATGTATATACGAATACTTTTTCGTGGATGCACTGGAAATGTACCTACAGCAAAAAAAGAAAACCTAAATATATAAGTACTTAAGTATATTTAAAAGCAAGTCCACTATAATGTTATAACGATAAAGTTTAAAAGCGCTCAATATCTTAATACTGAGCGCTTTTAAACTTTCTCGTTATACAGGCACGTTTGATGTCGAGTTGTGGAAAAAATGGCCAGAATACGACATCAACAACCACACTCAGGATAAGTGTTAATACACAGAAGCAGTGTGTGTGTGTGTGTGTGTGTGTGTGTGTGTGTGTAGTGTGTACTTAATTTTTAATCTAATTATCGTATTCGTGATAATCGTGGTATGTGTTCGTACTCCGTTCAGCCTCTATCTATGTATTAACTATTATAGGTATACCTACGCAGTACAAACAGCAACACTCCTAACTGACCATTAAAGACAGAGCAGAGAGAAAATGAAAGAGATAAATATATTTATATTATGTCAACTTCAAATTAAATAATACACGGGAATGTTGATTGTTCGCAACTTGGTCGAATAATACAAATCGGGTTCCGAAATCTTATGAGACTGGTATCACGACTTCGGCCGAACTCTGCTGACCAATGGGGGCGGTTTAGCGGTTTGGCATTGCTACGGTTAACCAATGATCGCTCGCGGTTTCTTCAAGGTGACATTACCATGGTTACGTAATAACAAAAACGTTTAACCAATGATTAAACACGATTTTTCCGGAAGCTGACGTTACTATAGTTACGTTATATGTAACATCCGCTTTAGTCCTGGAGACGTCAATCTAACTTCAGAGCCGGTAATTTGACTGCTAAGCTGCTAAGTAGAAATTTTCGTTCATTTTCCTTTCAACGGCTGTCACTGTCAGATATTTTTTCAAAGTTAGAATTTCAGCCAGAAACTATGAAGTCTATTAAACATTTGTATGGCTACTGACAGATTAAAGGATTATAGGAAGACTGTCAAACGTCTATCTACCATAGTTCCACAAAGGTTACATAAGTATTCAACTAACGTCAACTAAGAGATGTGACGAATGATAATAAAGACAGCAATAGCATTTGTCTCTGTCAATTAAAAAAATAATTTAAAATTGCCCGATAACATGGCTACTTATAAAAATATCTTGACTTGAAAAAATACCTCGCCTATTAATGTCAGTTAAATCAAGGCATCCGATTTGAAGAAAACATGAATAAATCACTAAACGGTTTTAGACAAATCTATGAAGAACTGTCGTTATCCAGTTTCCACTAAGAACAACGACATCTAGCGTCTAATAATGGCCGATAGCTAATTCTTAATTTTCGTAGACGAAGGAATCTTTTATTATGTCAACTAGTTTTCAAATACTGAATTTTTGACGCAACAAATATTCGATGACATATCATCGGGGACCATCGGACATGTCGCGATCGTGCCTACTAACGAAAAATACCGAACCCACGAGGGGCCCCTGTGTGCCACTAAGAGGGATAGACATAGTCACTTACTACTAAGACGAAAGTGCCACACAGGCACTTAGTGACGTATTCAACGCATTTGTCTGGCACTTACATTTAGCATCTAATGCACACACACACAAAAAATAGTGGCACAGTGATAAGGACGGACGATTATCGTTCCTTTTCACTTCCACTAGTAAAAAGTTTCATAAGACCATCCCTTTCGTTCTTGCTATTATTATAACGTTGTCAAATCCATATTAATCCTACATTCATGCGAACCCATAATATTACACGACCAAATTGCATCCTTTGCCAAGTGGCTCAACATTCCTATGTAACTGACATGTGACTGTAAGTGTGATTCTCTTTGTAACGTATCGACATCAATTGAAGATAATTCTTTGCTTTCATTCTTTTTGTAGGCGTTCGATTTAAAATATCATGACGTCGCCGCGTACCACGTGACTTACAATTGTACGTCAGTGTTTTCATTCAGGATACTATGGAATTAAACAGAGCGGGTAGAATTTCAACCAATCAGATTCGAGCTAGTTTATTGTTAGCCAATGGTAAAAGATGTTCAGTATGAGGTGATTCAAAGACGTCGAATGAACGAACAATTGAGGGATTGAGAATGAGAGTTGAGAGAATCTGACTTAAGGGAGTGTAACAGGTATTCGAGGCTTTCGTCGGCAGAGCGTCGAGTCGTAAGGAAGTCAGTGAGTTTAGTTCGTAAGGCATATCGTGTTTAGAATTGTTCACAGATATAGCAGGCAGGCTTTACGGCAGCGGAGGCATAGGGCGAGTAACACCATTCCTGGGCGTGATTCGAAGATAGGAATGCGGTACCACCCGGCATTTGGGCGCACAAAGGATGCACCACATGGATATGGTACGTCGCCTCTGGCATACTTTATATTTATAGGAATTGCTTTGTGATTTGTAGAATAATAGGTGCATCGAATCATACGGAATTCCAGCGATATGTTAGAAAGTGGGTAGATTCAGATTCTGTTGAAAATTAAATGGATACGTTGTTCTTTGCAGATGAGCGTGCCCAAATATCTAGTTTCTGTTATGCGTGTTCAATTGTGATAATCGTGTTTATTCATAGTCTAAATATTGAATAGTTATTATTCCGACATACTTTCGACAATGCTTTATAGAATTACTAAGTGGTAACGATCGTACTGGTTGATTAGTGACTACTATAAGTTTACGGCAAACCGACACAAGGGCGAACGTAAGTTATTTAATATTAATTTAATGAATTAGTTTTAGCTTGTAGTTGGGGTCCGGCCAGAGATGGGCATTAATCGATTATTTTTTTAATCAACTAACTAATCGATTAAAGAATTAATCGTCACAAATTAATCGCGATTAATTTAATTGAGATTAACTTAATCGTCGCAGAATTGGATTAACGATTAATAAATCGTCATTTTAATCGACTAAATTACTCGATTAAGAATTTTTCAACACAGTGCATAAATAAAATAATGTATTATCGTTCAACATCCTTTGACGCCACTTGTCAAAAACTGACGAATGCTTTGACATATTATTTACCAAAGGTAACCGCGATTATGAAATACTCGCAGAAAGTCTTAGGTATTGTTATACATCGCTTCAGGTATAAGTCTATTAGGGTAACCAGAATTTACGACTCACAAAAAATCCTGATATTAATCGAAAAAAAAACAAATGTAATTAAACAATCGATTATGGATTTAATCGCTCGTATTTAATCGTCGATTAATTTAATCGTGATTAAATTAGTCGAACAAGAACGATTAAGATTTATTAATCGTCAAATTTAATCATTAATCGATTACTTTTAAGTTAATCTTAATTGTTAATCGTTAGTCGATTACATTTTGCCCATCACTGGGTCCGGCTTGTGTGGGGGTGTCTGGATACAGGGCCCGTGTCTGGATGGTTTTCATGCAGATTGGATCTTAAATTGCAATCTATGACAGGAATATAATGATAAATCATTGCTTGTGATCGTGCGTGTGTCCGGTTGATTTAATTTACTTAACTTGCTTTATAATGTTCAGCGTAACGGCAATACGAAGATAATCGAGTGACATTTTAATAACGTAACATGTTTATCTAAATATTTTCTGTATTAATTATTAGGTTGCCGTATTCTTTGGTCGACAGTAGTAGACCGGTGGAGCGCGCAGCATTGGTTCATGTAGGTTGTATAGATGCGCCACGTGTTAACACGTTCAATGCGGTAGGGGTCTTTCGACCTCTTACAAGGTGTGGTTAGTTACGAGTAAGCCTATTGCATCAGTGTTAAAATATGATACTTACAAAGTGAATAATTAAATAAACTGTTTTATAATGGTGTTTTATAAATACTTCGATTCATTAATATTTCATTATTAGATATAGTGTTTCCCTTAAATTTGGCCTTTAATTCAGTGCCATTCTACTCCGCTGTGAGCTTGTGGTATTATTTTAGCACACTATTGTATTTAATACGTTCACTGCGGTTGGGGGTTGGGGGTCTTTCGATCCCTTACAAAGTATGGTTAGTTGTGAGCTAACGTAATTGCCGCAGCGAAGATGTTAGGATGGCTGCTTTCCGTATTAGATTATAGCTCTCATCATATTGTACAGTGTATAAATGTCGGTAGGTAACTAAATAGATATTTCTTATTTCTGGTCCATGTCCATCGGCGGGAGGCATAATCATATCATCCAGGGATGAAGGGTGTGGAAATGCGGAGTCGACACTACGGGAACTGCTGGAATACCTGCAGTTACTTCAGCATCTAATACTCCGTCGGTCGCAAGTGACGCTCAAAGACGTCAGCCATTTTGTCTTGACAGGACTCCGTTGAACTGGTGTGTTGCTTCTGGTTTATTTAATAGATAGGAAAATCTACCCTCCAAATTAAGTGTGTGCCATATTGAAAAATAATTCTAAACTTAAATATATTATATTAATCTTATGGAGAGCGGGCTAGGATCTATTTTAATTGAATACCACTATTTGATGATTTATTGGTTTATTATTTAGAGTTTATACTTTATTGGAATAATTATCGATTAAACAGAATATTTCATGGGCAATAATTGCTTGATTAGTTTTAGTATTTGAATTACTCTTTTAGTATTCTTCTATTATTCCGTTCAATTATAATCCGCAATCAAAATTATTAACTTCTTATGAATACCTCTTATAAACATGATCTTTTCTACTTTCCGGTGTTTCGTGCGTACGAGAGAGAGGGCGCCATGTACAGACGACATCACGACACCGCTACACGCGTGCTTCGTGTTGGGTCGGCCCTGCTACTCCATTCATAAGGGTGCCATTATACAGCGTCTGCATCTCGGCGTCTCTGCTCGCGTGCTACGTGTTGGGTCTACACTGTTATTCCATACATTATTATCGTCCATTCGAGCGGATATACGTTTCATTTAGAATTAAGGGTATTACAGATTTAACATCTACCGTACGACATATAACTGCAGTTGATATTTTAGTTGTCAATCGTGATTGAGAATCTAATATAATACATAATTATAATGCTGTTTACAAGTTCTAGATTGACAACGCACTGCTATTTAATATCTTATATTTAATTTCATAAATATTGGGCTATGATCAGTGCATCCACTTACTTGATTTATCTAGACGCGGCTCTTTGCTAATGAATCACGCAGTATTTGAAGTCACTAAGTAGAAATAGTTGATCCATCAATAGTATATTAGAAACTATGAATGCGTGATTCATTACAATGATTATAAACTGTATATCACGTGTGCGTTATGGATTTGAGACTCTTATAAAATGATCCAGATTTTAATATTTTAAACTTATTTTAAACATTTAAGTATATATTACCCTACTGTCAATTAAAGCATAATTTGAGCTATATAACGGAACGTATAAATTCACAGAATTGATTAAAATGCTAAAATTATTATTTTGAATTGGAATTGACCGAGTTTAACAATAAAGTTGTAATTAATGGAATTGGGCTTACGTATCTTTGATAATGTGATTCGTTTAGTTGAGAGATGTGGTTCTAGTAACTATTATGGAAATATTAATATTAAATTTAGTTAAACTCTGCTTACGTCCGGGATCGAGGTTCTCATAAGTCACCTAATTTGTTAGGGGACCACGAGTTTCATGGTAGAACTTCGTCTTTGATCGATGCCCTCGCGTGATCTTTGAAAAGGGTGAATCGCTTGGGCTTGTAATTTATTTACACTCGCGAAATGGACCGCTTGTCTAGAACTATTCTGGCAAGACGTCCAAATAGCATACGATAAGACATCTGTACCCTTGTTTGCTAACATTTGTGGTTAAAGACCCCAATTATATATTTACATACAATCTAATTTTTATACTATATGGGCGAGGCTGCAAGTGCGAAGCTCAACGATCTTACAGACTATTGACTTAGTTGTCTCATGCTTTCGGGCTCGGGCTTGCTACCATGGAGCTTGAATAATACTGTGCATTGATGTGCAATTCCCAGTACTATGGTCAAACTTGGTTCTTTCATATGTAATACTACAGTTTCTGAATTGCCTTCTCTATATGTCAAAGAGGTAATATATACAAGGGGTACCTTTGTAGCCATGCAAACAAGTATAATTCTTATTGAACAATAATCCGATGCTTGTATTAAGTGTTCAAAAGATACACCAATCAATATATTATACACGTATTCTTGCTATCTCAACTAACTGATTCCATTATCATCGTCATTGTCATGCCCACATTGACTCCAGATTATTATGACTCTTCTAGAAAAGAGTATTGTTATTACAAAATTATCACATTCTTATTTTAGTCTCGGAATTTGTATCTTCGGATCTATTCCTAGCGTTTGGATATTCTCAATGCTAGTCTGTTGACTTACCTGAGGGTTTTGCATCGGTTTGCAGCACTAAATACCCAATATGGATAGTATAGAATCGGTCCACGCTGAGACTCTCGTTCAGGCATTACCATTGTCATGCGTGTGTTCATCAACACAGTATAAAACATAAGCGTCATTTAGTTATAAGTTAGTTTTAAGTGGTTTAGTATTAAGGTACTGATTCATCGTTATTTCTGCGTTCACTTCAGCTTTGCCTCGGCTTGCTGAAGACATAATAATGTTATATCAAACATAATATTTCTGAGTATTCTTATAGAATACTATTACATAAGTGGTTGTCTCATAACGCTATTGGACTTATCTAATCATACGGCTTACATATATATTACATATTAACGTCTTGAGAGGCATATTGTCACATTCTTATTCTCAAGTCTCTGAATTTGTATCTTCGGATCTTTTCCTAGCGTTCGGATATTCTATACAAGTCCATTGTTATACTCGAGGGTTTTGCATCGGTTTGCAACTCTAAATACCCAATCTGGATTGTATAGAATCGGTCCACGCTGAGACTCTCGTTCAGACATTGGCCAACATAATGACGTGTGCGTTCGGTTAATATATTATACGAGCGGCTTATAGCTGATCATAGGCAGCTATTTTATTCTTACAATAATCAAGAATAACACTGTATTAGTAATGTAAGACTAAGCGTGGTTTATAGTTGATAAGTTAGTTTTAAGCGTTTATCATTAAGGTAATTCATAAACTTTAAATCCAATTCTTACAACTTTATCAATTTATATCTTTTAAACTACTCTCCATAATCTTAACTTAATTTTCTGCTGTTAAATTCTAAATCTACACTTGACATATATGGGGTATCATATACAGAGTCTAATTTGTAATCTCTTTTACTTATCTGGATCACTTTATAGGCGTTATCTAATCTTTGTAGAGACAATGTTTGACATTTAAAATATTACTTTCATCTAGCTAATATTCACTGCAGATATTATTATTATTTAGGTTTGACAATTTTAGAGTGTTTAATAATATTCACTTATTTGTCCTAATGTCCTAATGTCTAATGTTTTTAGTTATCAAGCTTTCTAATTACTTCACATTTAATTCCTTGTGTAGAATATTCAAATGGATTTGATATTATTGTGTTTGTTGGAACATATTTCGGACATAGACTTTGTAACATTTCTCATACCTCAAGAGGATTTGGGTTATTACTTATCATAATGTTGTCCAATTTACCACTAGATGATCATGCTATTATCAATATTTTATTATATTAATTTCTATTTTTGTGTGTGTGTGCAGGTTAACCTTTGGCGTCAGGTTTTTGTACCGTCATGTTTTCCTGACTTAGGTATTTGGCCCTAGCAATCATGACGGTGTATCTCATGAAGTCCTAACCAGACCAAATGAGATACAGAGCTTGTAGAGTCCTTAGATTTAATTGTAAAACTAATAAGAAATTTTAAATTAATAAATATTTTCTTTTTCCTCTCTATACCTTGTTTATTTTATACTTTTCCCTAAACTTTAGATTTCCCTATTACAGAGCTTTATTGGAGCTTCATAGTTTTCACATTTTCAGTAATGAAGCTTTTAGCCCATGTAGGATGTTACATCTTTCATGCAATATTTCCAATTTCTGAAGTGTATACCTAGCTGTGTTGCTGTTTGTACATAGGTACTATAAACTATAAAAGAAGCTGTTAAGCTAGCTATTACTATTTATTACCTGACATCGTACAAACAGCAACACAGCTAGGTATACACTTCAGAAATTGGAAATATTGCATGAAAGAGAATCACACTTACAGTCACATGTCAATGTTGAGCCACTTGGCAAAGGATGCAATTTGGTCGTGTAATATTATGGGTTCGGTATTTTTCGTTAGTAGGCACGATCGCGACATTTCCGATGGTCCCCGATGATATGTCATCGAACCTTTGTTTCGTCAAAATTTCAGTTTTTGAAAACTAGTTGACATAATAAAAATTCCTTCAACTACGAAAATTAAGAATTAGCTATCGGCCATTATTAGACGCTAGATGTCGTTGTTCCTAGTGGAAACTGGATAACGACAGTTCTTCATAGATTTGTCTAAAACATTTTAGTAATATATTCACGTTTTCTTCAAATCGGATGCCATGATTTATCTGACATTAATAGGCGAGGTATTTTTTCAGGTCAAGATATTTTTATAAGTAGCCATGTTATCGGGCCATTTTAAAGAATAGAATAGAGAATAGAATTCATTTATTTGGTGTAAAAAGGTAAACTTAAATTAAAATACAGCTTTAATTATTTTTTTTAACTGACAGAGACAAATGTTATTGCTGTCTTTACTATCATTCGTCACATCTCGTAGTTGACGTTAGTTGAATACTTATGTAACCTTTGTGGAAATATGGTAGATTGACGTTTGACAGTCTACCTATAATCCTTTAATCTGTCAGTAGCATGAATGTAGGATTAATATGGATTTGACAACGTAATAATAATAGCAAGAACGAAAGGGATGGTCTTATTAAACTTTTAACTAGTGGAAGTGAAAAGGAACGATAATTGTCCGTCCTTATCACTGTGCCACTATTTTTTGTGTGGCACTTAGCATCTACGTGTCAGACAAATGCGTTGAATACGTCACATACGTCTGGTGGGAGTGAAATTAAATGTTTTCAATGTGAAAGTGGACACAAACAACTTATCCCAAGGCTTATTTTGAACAATTTCATCTGTGTTTATCTTCTAGATATGGTGCGATGCGAAGTACTAGGCTGTAAAAGTAGAAACGAGCGAAAAATTGCTGACATAACCTTTCGCAGGTAAATATAGTGTTTTTCAGTCTAATTCTAAATGAAACTGTTAGCAAACCATTTTAAAATGTAAACTGATAAAAATACTAGTCATTAGAAAGCATTTTGGCCATAATTAACTCGGAAAAGGGAAATAATTCAGTGACTTTGTTATTGTTCGAGGGATGCCAGGGCAAGGAGGGTATAATTACCCAACATTTTGGGGAAATTTCAGTATGATAGTTGCCCACGTTCGTAAAATTATTATAATGTATAAATGGTGGTTTGGCCCGATGGTGCACTTGCAAATGTTTTCTTTCCATAGAATTCTAATTATTTATGAGTAAATTAAATGTTATTTGTATACGTTGTCGTTTTATTTTACCTTATCCTATTTAAATTATCCGAATAAGTTTGCCCAAACTAGTTTGGGTAATCGAGGGTTTATGTACTATGTTGTTTGTGGTAAGTAGGTACATGTAATTTTTCATTCTTCTAATGAAATCGATGGAGATATATATATATATATATATATATATATATATATATTTTTAATTTAATGTCGATAAGTTACTAAATATATCATTATCATATCGAGTTGAAATTGAGAGTCGGGGATGGTAGAAGATAGTGTATACCTAAAAGTAAAAAAAATGTATTAATTTTTAAGTAAATAATGCATCTTTGCTAGTCAATATGAGCTGTCCGCAAACCGTTTACACCATTCGTCAGTAGAATCCAAAAAAATGTAAACAATCCTAATAACTTGCATTATTCCATAATAAAACACAATCGTAGTTTTATTCCGAACTTGAAAGAGTTCACATACATTTTTAGTAAAAAATATTGATATTTATAGTGGTAACCTAAAATTATATCTGCGAACGTATTTCACGATAAGTTTCAAACACGTCAGATGCTATGGAATGTCAGCCATATTTGCTTACATTCTTTTTTTGGATTCTACTGTCGGTTGGTATACGTTAAAATGCAATTTAATTGATATTCGGCAAAGATGTATATTTTGCTTGAAAAACGCCACGTATCTATGACAGTTTAAAATACTATTTCGTAAATTAAATTAAATAAGGTACACTAAGAAACTAAAACTCCACTTAAATAAACATATTTGATATTACATTTTAATATTGTTTCATATAATAGGGTAAATGATGGGGTAATTTTTCTCGCATGGCAACAACGCTCACTATATCTGGCACCCTAGTGAAAAGGGGTATAAGTCGAATTTTGGCCAAATTGAGTTAAGTATACCAAAAAATTAAAAAAAAAAATGGCATCTGTTGGTGTAAAAGGATCTAAGATATCACGTAAATTGACAGAGTTACGGTCGTGTAATATGGTATAACTAACACAAATGACCATGCAGTATCAGGTATAAGTTGAAATAAATTCTTACTAACAAAAAAAGTATATCGTTGTAAAGTTACAAAAGGTATTCGTGTAGCTAAGTTTTACGCGTTTGGATTTTTGTTGTGTCTAACGCTATAACTACTCATATTCTCTTGATGGTCACTCGGATAATGAGGATCCATGTGTATTTAAATCACTTTACACGAACAATAAAAACATTTTTTGAGATACAATGCGACATAAATCCATATTCACGAATAAAATTATGTTGTTACGGGTACAAGTCGACTTTAATCACTTTGAATTACAGTTTTTTACATGTGATACAATCCATTTGCGGGAATTATATCCGTTTGCACTAAATTAAAAAGTATTACTTAACATATAATACCACAAAATTGACGGATATGTACTAAGTTGTACCCTTTTACACTAAGTTTTGTTATATATACACAATGTTTAAAATAGTGTTAATTTTTAAAATTTAATTTACTTAGTGGTTAATGATTTTCTTAAAGTATGATTGTATTTTTTTTTCAAATTCAAGCTGTTAAATTCTGCTGCTTATTTGTTAAAACCTATGTTAGTAATATTAGTTTGTGTTGATAGTTTTAAATGACCTAACGCAAATACCTTTTTTTTAATTGTAGTATCAATTTTACTCAATGATCTGGGTAATTATAGAAAGCGCGCTATAATTAATAGCCTTGTACGAGTATTTGCTGCTGCTTGTATGGCTGTTGCTATATCTATATTACCTACTCCAGAAACATGTGATTAGAACAATTTCAAAACAGCCACCCGGAAACCATGCCTGGCCGCTTTTTACGAATGCTAACATAATGAAAACAATATTATCACAATATTTTTTTTTAATTGTCTATTAACGAAATTAATAAAGTTAATGTATAATTAACACAATAATTCAAGTTGATCGTACCTATATTTACCTATACAACTTTTATAAGAATTATAATCGATAGAACATAATAGTGACAGGCTTTTTATACCTACTCGTCGATTAAAGTCTGTTTATTAAGATTCCATACAGAGTACTGCAATGCAACGTCACTATTTTTATCCGAAACAACTGAAATAACTTCTTTACACATTAGTGCGAGGAGTCGTTTATATCTTGCCTGGTTCAAAACTTCGGAAGGCCATTTGTACTGAAAAAATGAAATTCGTAAATCGTGTCGATTTAAAACCCTCCCTTCGGTCGTGCTTTGCTTTATTTATACTTATTTCGAACTTATTTTTTCACAGCTCTATCGTAATGTACATTACGATAGGATATAGAGAATAGTTTTTTTAAATAAAATATCGATTTTCAATAGTATGTTATTTTAGGTGACTCGATAAGATACAAAATAGTCATTCAGGCGTTACGGAACGTACCTACCTAGCTGCGCGCACAACATCCAGGGCATAAAGTTATAATTCGGACAGTAGGACTATTTGTACTATTTAGGTTTTTTGTCGAGTACCGTGTTAGCAAAATAAGGCATGAGAAAAAAATGATTATGACACGATTTTGATAATAATAAATGCTACATTATGGTATTTTTTGGTACTATGAAATTTAAAAACATTTCATTTTATGATGCGTTGTGTTTTGGCTGCTGAAAAGAAGTAATATTTTTTTAATTCAAGGAAATAATTTCTAATAATAAATGGAAAAAGAAATATTTTTATTGTAATTTATTTCATAGAATTTGGATACAATTGAATAAAGTGATTAATATAAATCTTGTTATTCCCTTTTACACGTTACTAACATTTGTGCACAATGGTATAAGTCAGTTTTTTTGGGATTATATTGTATACGTATATGCTGTGCCATTTAAATTAATTTCGCAAACAAACTTAGCTAATTTTTTTTCGTAAAAGTACATCTCAAAAAGAGTTATTATAAAATAAGTTAAATGTATACCCGTTTTCACTAATGTCCAATATATGTGAAAAGGGGTACTAATTTGGTTATATTTCTACATAGCATTTATTTCAGCGGGTACAAGTCAATTTTTTTTTTAAATATTGATTTTAGCCATAAACCAATGACGGCATGTGAAAGAGCGCGTTGTATTTACTCAAAGTACATTTAAAGTTATTCTAATTATTTAGCCATTTCGGCACAGTAATTTTGAATAATTTCGCCAATCGTTTTTTGGCTCTCCTGTAAAGTGGCAAATTTTGATTTATACCCCTTTTCACTAGGGTGCCAGATATATCCATCCCTCTTAGTGGCACACTCGGCGCGGCCCCTCGGTCAGTAGCCATACAAATGTTTAACCCTTCGGGTGGCAGGACCGTTACGTCAAAAAGCTGTCAGGTGGCGGCGCCATTTTGCGCGAAAATAGTCAAGTGCCAGGGAGTCCGACGGGTGGTCAACGAGAAATTGGCGGGAGTTACAAATTTAACGATTATTGTGTGTTATTGTATGAAGCTTATATAAAAAACGCACAGCGTTATAATAAGTATGAAATAGGCTATTAATTCCGTAAACAAACATATATTTTTGGTAAAAGTGTAATTTGCTAGTCCTCGTTGAACGTAGGCCGAGCAAACATTTTCCCGATTTTTGTGTAGAAGACACTAGTAATATAAAATACGGCATTGATTTGAGAAAAAAAATAGGTCTATTTGTAGCAATATACATGTACAAACAAGAAAAGAAAGTAAAATGATACCCTTGCATAAAGCTTTTACACATTACAAGCACGTAAATGTTACGTCGAAAATTATTTTCGTACAACATCAGTCAAACACAGAGTAAACTTTGAAAATTTGTTTTGTAATCATATATTGATTATTAGTTTCAAATTTTGTATTTATTTTGCATAATGCCTCATGGAAAATGTGTTCACTTCGGCGTCTGAAGGAAAACTAATGGTTTTGTAAATAAAATTTGTCGATTAATACGACACTCAAAAACTGAGGTAGAAAGATGACTCGTAGATTGTTTCAAAATAAGTATATATTTTAAACATGTGTTTGATTTGTAATGTACAGGATTAAAAACTATATTTAATAACATCCCAAAAATGTATAAATACGATACCTTAGCATTAAAACTTTTAATACTAAATCGCTTCAAAAATACACAAAAATTGTCAAAATGATTACATTTCACCAGGACTATATTAGTGTGGATACGACTTCTGATTTGTTCTAATATAATTTATGACTACTTAGATTCAAACAAATCTATGATGAGCTCTCCATGTACATTATTCAATAGAAATAATATTTCAAAGTCAATATATTTTCTTCGGTTACGGCGAGGATTACACATGAAATAAAACTATGAAAATCGGATAAACTCGCGTATATTAACTTACATTAAATTCATTCCGACGTTTCGAAAACTTTACCTACAGGGTTCGTGGTCTGCGGATGACGTCGGAATGAAGTTAAAGTTAGTTAATATACGTGAGTTTATCCGTTTTTCATAGTTTTATTTCATAAATAAATGTCATTGGAAAATCTTACACAAAACGACCTAGTCCCATGGTAAGGTAAATTACCTGATGCTTGTGTTGTGGGACTTAGCGACGACAATATACTCTGTTCAACAATTCGTGGAAGTAGAAAAGGGCCCCAAATTTAATAAAACGTGTTCGTTTTTAGTAAAACGTAAAAAATAAATAAATAAAGTGGGACGTTTCACTAAACTCACTCACAAATTTAGGTGCTGAGTGGTCTGCCCTTACAAAATTTGAAAATGCCGCCTTTTATTACCAAAAGGGAATGTTGGACCTGTTACATCCTCGACCACCACGTACATCTGAGACTCTTCCTCTCGCTCCTGCATATCTTAAATTTATAACTACAGCATAGCAAATTAACATGTAGACGTGAAAAATAGTCATTTATAATAATAGTGTCTGAACGAGTGCCTGAAACCGACACGAGTAGGGAAGATGACCTACATTTCGACAGTAACATCATACCATTCTACAACGCATTATAAGAAAATTACTAATGTAATTAATTTCCGGACTAGTGCGGAAAAGTCACTATCTACATGTAAAAGTATTTAGCCAACCAAATTAACCGAAATAAGTATTAAATCCAAAAACCGAAGTCTTATCCATACTATTCTATCTTCATTTGAAATGAAACAAAATGGCCACGGTCGCGACCTTGAAACATGGGTCCCGGTATATCAACGACGACATTTTTTAATGAAATATGATCGAGTTTTTAAATAAATGATTATATATTTAAGTTACCAAATATACCCAACTATTTATATCTAATTTGGGGCTAGTAGTGTTACATATACATTAATAAATGCCCGATTTCTCTAAAACAAACCTGTTCATAACCCAAATCTTTGTAATAAACTATGAAATAAATATGTTAAAATGTAATAAATGGAAGATTAAACGATTGTAAATTGCTTATCACTTAGTTAAGCATATTATATTTAAATCGCATAACATTTTTTATAGAAACAAACGGTTAAAATCATAATTTACCGGGTATCAAATATTTGACGAATGCACTGCTATCAAATGCTTTTAAACTGAGGAATATCTGCTAATATTTATATTAAATACACTTAATTTTAAATATAGACATATTTTTTATGTCTTCAGTGATATATTTTTAGAAATAACGCAACTTAAATGTGCGCACAAACTTTAAATTTTCACGCCAAATACGCAATAACGAATCGGCCGGGAGCCGGCCGCTCGGCACTTGGGGATTTTTCAGATCGGCCGGGAGTCGACCGCTCGGCACTCGGGGACTTTTTGAATCGGCCGGGAGTCGACCGCTCAGCACTCCAGTGTTTAATAGAGACTTCATAGTTTCTGGCTGAAATTCTAACTTTGAAAAAATATCTGACAGTGACAGCCGCTGAAAGGAAAATGAACGGAAATTTCTACATAGCAGCTTAGCAGTCAAATTACCGGCTCTGAAGTTAGATTGACTTCTCCAGGACTAAAGCGGATGTTATACATAACGTAACTATAGTAACGTCAGTTTCCGGAAAAATCACGTTCAATCATTGGATAAACGTTTTTGTTATTACGTAACTATGGTAATGTCACCTTCTGAAGAAACCGCCGGCGATCATTGGTTAACCGTAGCAATGCCGCCCCATTGGTCAGCAGAGTTCGGCCGAAGTCGTGATACCAGTCTCATAAGATTTCGGAACCCGATTTGTATTATTCGACCAAGTTGCGAACAGTGCGAACAATCAACATGCCCGTGTATTATTTAATCTGAAGTTGACATAATATAAATATATTTATCTCTTTCATTTTCTCTCTGCTCTGTCTTTAATGGTCAGTTAGGAGTGTTGCTGTTTGTACCTAGGTACATTTTTTTTCGGATTGTTGAACTACTACAGTCGTCATCCCTATTATATTGAATAATGTTATTGTCGTATTCCCAGTAGTAATTTACTAAATCCGTAGAGTTGTGTTGTTTCTAAGCATTTCTCAAATAGTTGAACATTTAGATCACGCCTTCGATATTGATAAAAATTGGTAGATTGATAGAGTCAATGATGCTGAGCAAGATCCACCACATTTCCCAAAATGTCGTAAAATGTTTCTTTAGTAAATTCCTTTTTTTGTTACCAAAAATGTATAGGAATCTGGCACAGATTATATAAAGTACAGAAGCTTCACTGCTTTGATGTTCATAAATGCCGGCTTTTTATGTACAGTCAACCAATTGGAACCCTAGGCCACTCAGGAACCATGTCAAAGTAACGTTATCAATCAGATTGTAAGACATTTCAAACGGCTTTTCATTTTGACATGGTTCTAGAGTGGCCTAGGGTTCCAATTGGTCGAGTGTACCTACACAATTATTATTACCCAAAAACGGCGCGCGAGGCGACGCGAGAAGCTGAAATGGGCCGTATTGCGTGGCGGAAAGGTCGCTTATAAGCCGCACGCCGTCGAAAACAGGGATGAAAACTAATAAAATAACGAACGGCGCTATGAGGCGTCTGACAAATACATTACTGCAATGATATCTACGGCGCTAATAGCATTCGTTTTGATTCAACAATTTAGTTCATGCGTGATTATAGAATTTACCTAATTTACTGCATTTCATACACGTGATTCTTTGTGCTTCGGCCGCGCGTGCGCGGGCGGCATTGTTTGAGGTGTGAGTGAGATAGCAACACGACTTCGCTAACTTTAGGTGAATATCCATCCGAATAATCCTGATAATAACACGAACATTCTAAAAATATCTGTAGACAGTATGCGAGGTGTGCAAAAATTTATATATCTGCTTAAGGCATTTAAATATAAAGAATTACGTTAGGTACCTACGCATTCATTACAAAAGCAGCATAAATAAGTAATGGTTTAATCACAATCGTAAGGCAGACGTAACACGGCATTTTCTCTTATATGTACCAGTGTACCTATTTGATATTATGGGAATAAAGTCAGACAACCAAATAATATGTTAGGACAAAAGACGCGTTTTGTCTGTAATTGACTTGAGTTTCTGAGAATTTAATTTACTATTGTCGTCGCAAAGGCATCGTGCCGGCAGGGCAATAAAAACGAGCTGTCAGAGAGATGCGGCTAAAGTCGATATTTCTTATCGATGAACCGCGCTTGTTCTATGAAACAGTACTATGCATATGCATGGTAAGTAAAAGTAGAATTAATTCCTATATTTATAAATATTTATTTATTAAGTAGTATGTAGTATATTTAAGTCGTTAGGTTTGAGGTTTGAGTTATTTTAGAATTAGAATAGGTTATTATAGAATTACCTAAACGGTTAATCATAATAGCGGTTATTACTATCTACTTGGTATTTTCTAATTGTAATGTTTGTTATTGTTGCAATATATTTAGTATACACATAAATATACCGCTTTTAGTGTTATTATTTAGTTATATATGTTTTATATTTTATAATTATTTAACTTAAGTATATTTATTTACCTTAAGTATGTACCTAAATATAAAAATAAACCTTTATTACGACATTTTCTTTTATGTACGTATGTACTAATATTTTTAAGAATGAGTTTAAACTAATCCACCAAACCAAATATGATTACTGAGAACGCCATCGATAATGTGCGAAGGTTGCGGCACGCATCCCTACAAGCAGGTAGCAAAGGGGGCGTGGCCGACCCGGTGATTTATGGCCCTGCCGGCACGATGCCTTTGCGACGACAATACGAATGTAAGTAATACAGTCGACTCTCGTTATTTCAAACCTGCGATAATTCGAACCTCTCTATAATTCGAAGTTATCACGAGTTCCCTAGAAGAACTCTTGCTATTTCGAAAAAATTCAATACATTTTTAAACACTTGGTAATTCAAACAAAAAAGTAATAGCTACACAACAAAACCGCGCATTAATTCGAACTCGTGGGCGTCAAACATTCGATAATTCAAAGTTATGACTTATGAGATTAAGGAGGCAAGTACCCCACATTTTAGAAAAGTTGCACGAGCATTTGTTGTTAATTATATATTTGTTTGCCACTCAGTTAAGATACTTTTCCGTTGGTTATGTGTACAGATTAAAAGTTTACGTTAGTTATGAGTCCTAGAAAGTAGGTATAGATGCTTGACGATTGCTGAAAAGAAGGACTTAATCGAAAAAGTGGAGGTAAGCGGAAAGAAAAGTGAAAAAAAATGCATTTAATAAATAACAGTTGATTATTACTTCACAAATGTAACACCTCGTACTTTCATTTTTTTTCCTGAATATTTCCGACCATTTGATATTTCAAACTCTCGATAAATCGTAATATTTGGATAGGTCCTTCGAGTTTCGAATTAACGAGAGGCGACTGTAAGTGTATTATTATGTTTTCCTTACTCTTTAGTATCTCTATGACGCATCGGCTGTGCGAAAAACGCGTCATGATAATTAACATTATTATTATTGCAGCATGCTGCTATGCAGTATATTTTCGGCATTTTCATTTAAGATAATGTATAAAATAATCCTAATATTTGCAAGCGATATATTTCGCGATACGTGATGAGCCAGCGTTGTAAATTTAAACGTGCGTTCCGAGACAGCGCGTGACAACCCTTGAATAGACCACGGAGACGGGGCGCTCTGCATGTACTTGTAGCCGCGCGACGGAATCGCGGAGTGACACCCCCTTGAATCTGGTAACAATTTTTTTTTTATGTCAATAAATAATAAATCTGTAGTACAATATAAAAAAAAACATGAATTATGGAATGCTTTAAAACAGAACTTTTTCGAATATAATGGGGAATATGACTACAGAACCCTACACTGAGCATGGCCCGACATGCTCCTGGCCGGTTTTTTTTTAAGGAGCGTTCGGAACAGTACAACTCTGAAGAAATCACTTGCAAAGCACCCGCTGCTCTAGCACAATGGATGATTGACAGCAGCAACTCGCGGCCTTCTCAAACAATCAGAAAGGGCTCATTACAAATATAGTTTGATTGTCAGGTAAAAAATTATAGCAGGCAACTGTAAACAAAAGCACACTCGTTTATCGGATAACCATACTAAAGAAATACAACTTGTGAAACTGCTACAGAACGCTCTTTAAAATGTCAAAGTCATTAAATAATACTGTCACTGTCAGTAGTAGTGTCAGACGTGTCAGTGTCCAAGCTTAATTTTCTGTTTTTGCTTACTTGTAGCAGTTTTGCCAATGCAATTATAATAATTATATTCAATTTATCACCATAATCCTAACCAAAAGTTTGTAAAATTTTTACTGGCATGAAATACATTACTGAATAAACGTAAAAATCATCATGCTGTCGTCACTAATCAAAGAACACCAAACTAAACAGGCAGCGAAACGAGTCGTCCAAGGTAATCAAACTATCCTGTTATCTGCGATTAAATATACAAAGTGGTTCCTAAATAAACAAAACCAATAAGTGGTTTCTACATTTTAAATATATTAAGTTTAATTCTACTACTTTTATCATGTTTAAATCTGTAATCTTGTTGTTTCAGAACAAAAACGTAAGGAATGTATAGCTGCAGCAAATGATCTGACACAGGCTTTAGTGGACCATCTTAATGTTGGGTAATAAATAATATCTATTAACAGTTAATTAAACTTTACAGAGAATAGCAATTCAAATAATTTAGTCTAGTTTCAGAAGTTTGGTGTGAATATAATTTGATTCAACTTAAAACATTGTCATGGATCTGGACGAAATAGCGGTTTTTGTATTTATTTTGTACTGTTAAATACAATCCAAAATAATCAAATAATCTCTGTTTCTGGTTTCAGTGTCGCTCAAGCTTATTTAAACCAAAAGAAACTAGATGCTGAAGCAAAATTATTACATCAAGGAGCCATAAATTTCTCAAAACAAACACAGCAGTGGTTGGCATTAGTGGAAAACTTCAGTAGTGCACTTAAAGAGATCGGGGATGTGGAGAACTGGGCCCGAAGCATTGAGAATGATATGAAGATTGTTACTGATACATTAGAAAATGCTTACAAAATGGCACAAGAACAACCGAGCAATGCACAGAGTAATCAATAAACAAGAGATTAATACTCAGAGCATTAAATGTAGTGGGCTGTTTTGAATGTGCAATATAAAGTACTAAAGGCACAGATTTTAGTTTACAGTCAAAGACAAAATAAGCAATACACAAGAATGTTTAATAATATGTCCCAATGAACTCTAATTCTGTGTAAAAAGAATGTTGTAACATATTTATGAGTGGATTCTTTCGATACTTAGTTTTGCTCTTGACTATACAAAGCTTTTCTGGCTAGTTAAACAAACTCGTGTTAATTTGACATTTCAGAATATGAATTATAAATATTAGATGTCATATACCAAAGAAAAATGACCAAGATCACCTATGTCCGAGGTTATGTAGGGTTGTAGGTGTAGGAGTATATGTTCAATAGATGGCAGCACCAGTTCTCTCTAGCTATTCTAGAAAACTGTAAAGTATTCTAATAGGAGGTGCAGGCATGTATTGCTTGCCCTCAGAGAATGGTCAAAGGCGCCTAGCCTTGTAAGGGATTGCATATACCCGAGAAATTTGACCGGTGGTTGCTAAGACCGAGTGGCCGAGGGGTACAGACAGGCATCAGCCGCGAAAGCTGAGTATGTGGGTTCGATCCCCACCTCGGACATAGGTGATCTTGGTCATTATTCTTTGGTATATGACATCTAATATTTATAATTTATATAGTATTAAGTAGTGTGACTACTGGAGAAAAATAAAAAGTACAAATCAAAATATTTAGTTAATAAATAATTTGATTTGTACTTTCGCAATATGTTCATTTCAGAATATGATTGATTATATCAATATATATTAATGATAATGATAAAATAGCATACTATTCCGGAGTTCTGTTAAAGATATAATTTTAAGTAATTTCTAGAAGAGATTGTTAATTCTGGTGGTAGTTTATTTTTACCCGTTGCCACAAAATATTTACATTAATTAAGAAAGTGTTTTTTTTTAAATATAAATAAAGAGTTCCACCAGAAAAATCTGTTTCATTGCGTCTCAATTTTTTTCAATAGGAATCCTTAAAAAAAAAAATTATACATATCAGCCGAAATACTCCCGTTGCTGGACATGGGTCTCCTCCAAAGATTGCGACATTGAACGATCCTGCGCCACTCGTATCCAGCGGACTCCTGCGACCTTCCCCAGATCATCAATCCGCCTTGTGGAGGGCATATCTAAGTACAGTCAAAGACAAAATAAGATGTACACAAAAATGTTCAAAAATATGTCCCAGTGCACTCTAATTCTGTGTAATAAGAACGTCGTAACATATTTATGAGCGGAATCTTTCGATACTTATTTTTGCACTTGACTGTA
This sequence comes from Thaumatotibia leucotreta, assembly GCA_025490895.1. Taxonomy (NCBI): domain Eukaryota; kingdom Metazoa; phylum Arthropoda; class Insecta; order Lepidoptera; family Tortricidae; genus Thaumatotibia; species Thaumatotibia leucotreta. The sequence goes on from JALPQI010004624.1 coordinate 30,316, forward strand.
CCCACGCTGCGCCTTACGTATGGGACCACAGATAAAATATAGGGAAGATTCCGTGTATTAAGACATACATGAACAAACTATTGTCATCCTTCACCCCATCTCAAGACGTATTCCATAAGGAAAAAGAGACAAATAAAGTCGCTCTACTTGGTCGTGAACTCCATCAACGACTCCATTTTCTTGAACAATGCTACCAACCTGACTAGATAAAATGTCATTACTATTAGTGATGTCCAGTCTTCAATCGTATACTTTTATCGTCAATAATAATATTTTAACCAAATTAGGTAGCGAAAAAAAAAGAAAGAAAGCTGTCAGGTGTAAAGTCAAATTTTTTCGTTGTCAAATTTTGTAAACAACATTTATTATTTATTTTTACACATTTCTTTCTTTTATATTGTCCAAATTAATAGTGAAGTAATAATTTATTATATAAAACAAAATCACGTTGGTACGCAACCACAAATTGAACAGCATGGACTCTCAAAGTGACCCCCCTCCCGACGATTCTGTGCAATGTCCCCATTGCCCTAGAATACTTAAGAAAAGGGGATTACTACGACATATCCGATCCGCCCATTTCGTCGATCCACCATCTTCTTCAACAACAGTCCAGGACATACAAAAATCGATACTAGAAGATGCATTTGGGGCTCCATATCTTAACGGAAAAGGATTAAGGACAGACATATGGCACAAACGCTGGAACAAAGTGTGTAGCCTGCACGGCAAACATTATGACCTCCCCTTAAATATTGTAAGTAGAAGATTCATTCATAAACTTGCCGATGAAATACAGTTACTTACAAAATCAGACTACCCCTCAGAACGCCTCCTCATCTTTGTTGCTGTCATGTTACAACGAGACAGAAATATCAAAAAAGCAAAAGATATCACAAGGCTGATAGAACGACGCCAACGATTATGGGATGACGAAGAATTTGATATACTTATAACCGAAGCCACCAAAGCTGACTATTCACTTCGGAATTTCCATAATCGGAAAAATGTCAATAAAGATGACGACGCTACGAAGATTTTCACGCGTCTTGTTCTTAGGGGCAAAACTCGCGAAGCCCTCAACTGGCTTCTGACGAAAGATAACAACAAAATTCTCAAACCTGAAGACGAAATTGACGAATCTGGTAAAACTGTCATGGACGCCTTGCTTGAAAAACATCCCCACGCAGTCAACCCCGACCCCAACCTTTTTACAACTCCAAATGGCCCCTCGGATTTGCCCCCACTTTTGGAAGTAGACATAACATGCGAACATGTAGAGTTAGTCGCCAGAAAATTACATGGTGGAGGCGGCCCGACCGGCAGCGCAGCCGAAAATTGGAAAGACTACCTATTACTTTTCGGTGAGGCAAGCCACCATTTGAGGACTTCGATAGCTCAATTAACTATGAAACTAAACAACAGTTTTGTGCCATGGAACCAAATACAAGCTTTAATGGCTACGCAGGATCCTCTCAAAATGTATGATCTTGGCCTCCGGCTCTGAAGTTACTGAAGCTTGTGCACAATCGCAACTTTGTAGTGGATTAAGTTGTGGTATTGAAGGAGCCATACATGCTATGAATAACCTTTTTGAAAAAGAATGTCTGCCCGGCTCTCAATGGGGTATGCTGCTTGTTGATGCTAACAACGCCTTTAATTCCGTAAACCGACAACTCGCTCTTTGGCAAGCTAGAATACACTGGCCCCACTGCGCCCGTTTCTTATACAATACTTACAATGGACATGCAGAACTTATAATCCGCGACTCAAATATGAAACTGTTCAGCGAAGAAGGAGTAACTCAAGGTGACCCACTTGCCATGCCCTTGTATGCCCTCGCAACACTCCCCATAATAAACCAACTTAAATCACAACCATCAATTGTCCAGTGTTGGTATGCGGATGACTCCTCTGCTCAAGGAACCTTTAAAAATTTAAGACAATGGTGGGATAAAATTTGCCAATTAGGCCCCGCATACGGCTACTTCCCTCAAGACAGAAAGTCTTACCTAATCGTAAATGAGAATGACAAACAATCCGCGCAGCAGATATTCAAAGGAGTTAACATTACCATAACAACCGGCACACGCTTCCTCGGCAGCTACATTGGCGAAGGTAAAGAAAACTTTGTCAACAATAAAATCGAAAACTGGACTTCTATAATAGAAAAGCTCTCTGAGATTTGCAAAGACTCGCCACAAGCTGCCTATACCGTTCTCACTAAAGCCGCCCAATTCAAATGGACTTTTCTACTAAGAGTATTAGAAAATGCTAATCTATCCTTTGATTGTTTAACAAATATTTTACGCACCAGTTTTCTACCAAACCTACTAGGTGGTGAGATAACTTCACTAGAAGCGGACTTATTTTCTTTACCTGTACACAAAGGCGGTCTAGCCATCCCCGCACTTTCTAAAATGACAAACTTAAATTATGAAACCTCCAAAAATGGCTGTTCAATCCTCTCATCCGCCTTAATTGAAAATAATGAACTGGACCTCACTCAACATCACATGTCCCTCGGATATTCAAGAAAGGAATGCCGGAAAATTAAAAATTCTCAAGATGATGTAACTTTGGACTCTATTTTAAACAAACTTTCCCCTAACAAAAAACGAGCAGTCGAACGTTCAATTTTCACGAAAACTAAAACTAAATCGTCTACTTGGCTCTCGGTTATCCCTACAAGAAAAGACCACTTTGACCTATCCCCAATGGAATTCCGAGATGCATTGGCACTAAGATACCACAGAACACCTATCTCCATGCCTAAATCATGTGACGGCTGTGGCAATGATGTTTTTGACGTGGACCACGCTCTCTGCTGTAAAACTGGCGGATTAATTACACGCCGTCACAACGAAATCCGGGACTTATTTTGTGAGCTATGTCAGCACGCCTGGGGGAATGTAGTCAAAGAACCCCTCATCACGGAAGGTGACTGCGGACTTCGGGGAGACCTTTGCTGCCGTGGCGTTTGGGATGCACAGAGGGAGGCGTTATTTGATATCCGTGTCGTAGACACTGACGCTCCCTCTTACATCTCACGTCCGGTAGCAGCCGTACTTAAATCCGCCGAAGAGGAAAAGAAACGAAAATATTTGAACCCTTGTGAAAAACGGCATGCGACATTTACTCCCCTTGTAACATCCGTGGATGGGATATTCGCACCTCAGATGTCCGCTTTCGTGAAACATCTCGGCGAAGCAATCGCTGATCGTTGGGACAGATCCCTCAGCGTAGTAATGGGCTGGCTTAGATCGAAAATTATAATTTCCATACTCCGTGCTACAAGCATGTGTATTCGGGGTACGCGCCACAAATTTAACTCCATCAAAAACTTCTTTGGCCTAAGCGATGGCGCAGCCCTACCCAATCTTTCCTCTACCTGACTAGAGTACCTAATATCTCCATCAGTGCTTGCGTGATAACTATTTATTTATTCTTAAATTACCCTTTTGTTACTATATTTTTGTTAATAAATGAGTTATTGGTAAATCTAATTAGGTAGCGAATACAGTAGGAATAAACCTTATTTCCTACTCAAAATCACGATCTTCTTCGATCGTGATTTCAAAATCTACATTTTAGGATAAAAATAAAATCACAAAGTTAACGAAATATTTTCTTTAATTAAAATGTCATAATGAGGGTTTCCTAAAACGTATGCCACTAGTTGGCGCCACTTAGCCGTAAGGTCCCGCTAAGAAACACAATTATCTAGCCCCAAAGAAAGACTAAGTAAATGCTTTTTTTTTTAAATAAAGTTTAAATTTTTTTATGTATTTTTTTAACTCATACAAAATATTTAAACCAGAAACTATAAACATAGAATTTAGACAAGTTTCTGGACCTGCTCCTGCCCTGGTGATTTCAGAAAACTCTCATTATAACATGTTTTATGGACTTATCATTCCTTAAAGCATACCTAACAATTTTGGTATGATGGCTTCTTTATAATTAAATTAATCAGTCTACACAAGTATCACATGAGGGTCATTATTAAACTAAATTTAATTTACTTGCTGGTTGACATAACATTGGATGATTACCAAATATGGTGGGTAGTACGTCAGAATGTAATCACTTATTCGCGTACCCTTGCCTGAAACAACAGCTTAAAATTGTGCGGAGCATATTTTTGAATACTCTTTAGGGTACCAGTCGTCTGCCTTTTTGATATTTTTGACCCATAATAGCCTTTGTTCAGTGTCCAGTGGAAACCTGTTGGACATTAAAAACATCGATTCATTTTTGAGTCATCAATACATTTATCGATATCACGATCGGTCTCTTAAGTACCACACTATGCGATACAAATGTTTGAATCCCACTATTTATAATTACATTACGAATGTAAATACAAATGGTTTAATCACAAAACTACACATATGTATCCGACAACAAATATTGAATAAGATTTTCAGTTACTTTTACCTTAATAAGGTTCGAAATCTTAAAATTCAAGTCAAAACTAAATTGCCGGTGAAACGTAATGTCTTTATTTTGTTCATTCAGGTAACCCTGGCGGTTTTTACACCCTGGAACCACACAAGTCATCACTTTTATCACATTCCGTGCACTTATCGAACAGAAATATACATGAAAAGCTTTATTTTAATCACTTTTACTATTTGCGGTTTAGGTGCACTAGTATACACAAACAAAGATCGTTGACAGGCATTGCCGGCGTCACCCACAGATAAAATAGACTCGGTCTATCAATTTTATATGTCTATGTATGGGACTTTCAATAACTCAATATTGTCAGTATTGTCACAGTCAGTACAGTCAGTAGTGTGGAGGCGGTATGGCCTTGTGCTTTCGCCTGTCAACAAGGACAAAAAAGAAAAAAACAGCTGTGTAGTGTCAGTGTAGTGACACTGACACTACACAGCAGTGGAAGTGTCCACTGCCACTAATGTCAGTCTAATCATAGTCTAATTAGAATTTTATTTCAGTTTGTCAGTGTCGTAGCCGTGGTGCACACGGCTTTATTCGTTACTGATAAGAGTGATAAGATAACAGTGATAATTTACTCTAAAGTAATTAATAGTCTAAACCCACAATTTAAACAGTATATATAAAGCCAAGCCTAAGTTGTTCGTGTTTCACACGAAATTGTATTTATTGACGTAAGTTTATTGCCATTAGTTTTGGTTAGCATTTGATACAAATTTTGTGGTAATCTGATGATTATTGATTGATTTTTCTACTTCCAGGCACCTAAAACGATTAGGTGAGAAATATTGAAAGATGTCTGATGAGACTCCCCGTGTCCTCTCCATCCAAAGCCATGTCGTACACGGATATGTGGGAAATAAAAGTGCTGTTTTTCCTTTGCAAGTAAGTTAATTATTCCGTTTTTATTATCCTGGTATATTTTACGTAATAAGCTGCTTAGGAAATGTGATTCCAATGTTTTATGTTCCTTAATACCATAAATGAACAAACATCTTGATCAATAACGTAAATAATTAGATCAGGGTCATCTTTCTGTCTTGTCTGCAATCATTTTAGATTGACTCAGTAACTGGAACATTCTGTGTGAATTATTAGTCCAATAAAATAAAAGCCTCTTTGTATCGCTGATGCAATAAGGATTGTATTTGTGTGTCATTTTATGTTACCTTGAGAATGTCTAATTAATTTACTATGTGTGCAGTGCAATAATCCTTAAGAGGCAAACATACAATACCTCACACAGTAATTTTCCATCATTGTTAAACAAATTTGTAATAAAGTGTACCCAGTCTTTTACGGTTACTATTATGAACTTCATAAAATTAACTTGTATAGTAAGACAATAAAATACTAAACTTTGGGGAGTAACAGTTCACTTTAAAATATTGGGTTAATTACGATAGAATCTTTGTATTTCAAATCTGAACTACAAAGATTGCGAGTTGATTGCAAAAAAATCTACATTGTTATGAGCTTTAAAGGAAATAAAATTAAATGTCACATTTTTGTGTTGAAATACTGTGTAGAAATATTGAAAGTTAGTAAAATAATGTTAAGGAATGGCAATTAAAAAAATAGGATGAGACAAAAACTTATTTATTTATTTAATCTTTATTGCACAATATAAAAAAAGTTCAAATGGCGGACTTAATGCCTTAATGCATTCTCTACCAGTCTACCAACTTAAGTTGATTGTATGTATTTTATGAAAACCTACAGGCATATTTATTTACAGGTATTAGGATTTGAAGTAGATGCCATCAACACAGTACAATTCTCAACACATACAGGTTATAAACACATAAAGGGTCATGTGTTGCAAAATGAGCAAATGGAAGAACTCATTGAAGGACTTACATTAAACGAGGTTGATTACTACACACACCTGATTACGGGGTACTCGCGATCACCAGACTCTTTGAAACAAATTGCTGGAATTATAAAAAAGCTAAAACAGAAGAATCCCAACTTAATATATGGTAAGTATGGTAGTAATTGACAGACAATAATATACTACTGTTCTGTTTATACTACCTTAAGTACTCATAGTAGCTTAACATTTTTCATAAGATATTTACAGTTAACTACACCTCTATTGTAGAGCAGGCAGGTACCTCTTCAGTTGCCTGTACATTCACTTGGTAGTTTGTTATTTAAGGTCTGTTTGATAAATGGTTAATGCGTGGAATGCCATTCCATTATGTTTTAAATCATTAGAAGTCACTGACAGGATTTTCTTATACCTCACCTAAATGCCCAGGTATTATCTCCAATAAGTAATAAATATTCCAAATGATATAACAAAAATGGGCCCATCAACTTTTAGACCGACACTATTTTGCCCGGTTCCATCATCAAGTTTGCTAAAAAAATGCTTATAAATTATACATGGGTTAGGCCTCACACAAGTTCACATCGATACATTTAGGTTCCAACAGTTTTTTGTTGTAAATATGTGTACAGTAGTAATTGGCGTACATTTATAAGTTCATGAAAACTAACGCAGGGCAGGAGACAGAAAATATGTCTATTTAAAAGTTGATGGGCCAAATATCTATTATTCCTATGATTTATCGTATAGTTTAATGCTGCCATCTTGTCTGCACATACATGTATGTAGATTAATTGTCTATCACATATTGCCTATCTACCATTTATATACTATAATGGTACTTGACTGCTGCTTGCTTCAAGCAATTTCGGATGTCAATCCGAAATTGCTTGAAGCAAGCAGTATGTAATAGTATTATACCAACAATTTCAGTTTGCGATCCAGTGATGGGCGACAATGGCAAAATGTATGTCCCAGAAGATATCTTGCCCGTATACCGCGACATAGTAGTGCCGCTAGCAGACATCGTCACTCCCAACCAGTTTGAAGCAGAACTGATGACCGGCCTGCGTGTCGAGGACATGGAAGGTGCTTGCAAAGTTATTGATGCGTTGCATAGCAAAGGCGTGAAGACTGTCGTGCTGTCAAGCACGGATTTGGGCGACAGTGAGAACATGATTTCAATTGCTAGTTCGAATGGTGAGTGTTTTAGATGTTTCATCATTTAGGTACGAGTGTCGTGTTGTAATCGCGCTAGTTTATTGCTAGTTATAAGAGTTAAATTGCAGATATCTACTAGATTAAATGTTTCATATCGCAACTATTTCGATACTGAATCGCACGATAAAAAATGTTGTAGAAAAAATAGTACATTACGACACAAGTGCGAAAAATATGAAATTCGAAACAAGCGGCGATGTTTTAAACCACGACCGAAGGGAGTGTTTTAAATCGACACGAGTTACGAATTTCCTTTTTGCACGTGTCTCGTACGACGTTTTTTAGTACAGATGGCCGTCCGAAGTTTAGGACCTGACGTAAAATTACTCACTTCTCGCACTAGAGCCTAAAAAAGGCACCATCTGTACTAAAAAAAATGTTTTAGGTAGATGTGGAATATCTCTATCGTGGAATAAGTTATAAACTTTTGAGTAATAGGCCGCTGTTTGTAGGTATTATAGTTAATAAAAATACCGAGTTTACCAACATCTGAGGTCGGATTGGAACTTTCGCGGCTGATACCTAAATCACTCGGCCACTCCAGCTTAGCTGACATCGATCGAATTTCTCGGGTATATCGGATATCTGCTTGCTTAGCCAAGTTGCCAATCGCTAACGCTTAGTAGCGTATCGTAGTTTTCCCTCTCTGTCACTCTTTCATATTAGTGCGACAAAGACAGTTAGCTGCCTTTCGTTTACGATTGACGATTAATCACTAGCGATTGGCAACTTGTCTATTTTGTCTAAGCACCCTGTTATAAGGATAGGCACCTTTGACCATGCTCTAAGAGGGAAGCAATACGTGCTAGCCGTCTCCAATCCGAATCCCTTATCTTTGTCTTTCTTCTGGTACGATTTACAGTCTTTTGATAAACATTAATTTCACGAACTGAATAGATTTGAAGTTAAAGTTAGGTAATATACGCGAGTTTAACCGTTTTCATAGTTTTATTTCATGAATAAATTTCGTTTTGTGTTGACTCTAGGATTTTGTTAACGCACGAGTAACTTACTCGTACTCTATCCAATACTATTGTTGTCAGTTATTATAAATGTTACGCTCGTAGACAATCAGTCGATGATTTCCGCAATCATTTTTGCAAACGAGAGAACTAGGGTAGGTAAATTACGAGGTAATCGAAATAATTAGGTATCTTTTTTCCTCGAATTTTGCAATCTATTTTCAGTGATATGGAAAATTACTCAATCTCTTACTCAACATCACTAAGGAATAATGTTGTACACTTATGTACTGTCACTTCTGATAATTTTAGTACCTACACATAATTCAGACGATTCGAATATGCTTATTAATAGTACATTGTGCATCAAGGGAGGTAAGTACGGAATTACTAACGAGAGTTTTAGAAGCCCGACGCCATTAGGCGGAGGGCTTTTATGACTCGAGTTAGTATTCCGCTTACCGACCGTGATGCATACAATGTTTTTCATCACACTTGCCAACCAAAAAATAAGTTTTAAGACATAATATTATTAAATGACGTACTGACATTTCTATTACTCTCTAGGGAATTTCACTTTTCTATTACTCTTACTCTCACTTATTAGACAGCAAGTGTGATGAAAAAAGCTTTTGCTTGAATGAAGAATAGTTTGACTTTGACTTTAATGTGATAGAAACGAAAACAGGTAGGACGTGAGATGTCGCCGGAAGTTCAATTTAGCTTAGCTGAACATGTCATAGCTTATAGTAGTTTTTTTTATTTTTATTTATTTGGGAACCGTACAGCACTTAATAATAGTTATGGTGTAAGAGGTTACATTGCGTCGTTCGCCGCATGCAAACAATGTCGGTTACCTGTCAACCTCATCCTTTGACTTGGCGACCATATTAGACGAATAATGAAGCTTAAGTAGGTACAGTCAACTAAAAATTTGGTGGACCACTTTACGACTCTAATTCAGTGGTACTAAAGACGAAAAGTGGTAGACCACATTTTTCTCGACTGTACCTAATTTAAGAAGGGTGCATTTTACACAAACCTTACATTTGTATCTTTACCATGTCATTGGTAACACTTAATTCTTTGGCTATTAATAGATACCAGTTTATTATGCATTGTCTATCATGATATGACACTAATCTAATCTAAAATAGTATCCGTGGTAACAAAACGATTTCATCATGATAACGTACTTTAAAACTATACAAATATTTCATAATATTTTTTTAATCTGCAGATATAGACTATTAATCAATCAATACATTATAAACCGATTAAGATTGATGTAATGATACTAATGATGTACATAAGCCGTGCACAATAAACAAGCTATTGCTATCTGCTCATATTGGGAATCGCAGCAACTCGACCATGTTTTCATGAACATCTATAAGTACAGGGTTTATATAAGTGAAAGATTACCAATTGTAATCAATTTTCTTTAATATTCTATAATTTGTCCCACTCCTTGGTAAAAACTTCTCCCCGTGAACTCCACGAATTCCTGCCCATCAATTGAAGTTTTTGTAAAACTCAAATCAATTTTTTTTTTACTTATTATAACTGGTGGGTGGTAAGATCGAAGGGTCGAGCGATACCGGCATCAGCCACAAAAGCTGAGCACGTGGGTTCGTTTCCCACCTCGGACGTTGGTGATATTGGTCTATTTTTCTTTGATATATGACATCCAATGTTTATAATTCCCTGTCCATCGCTTCGTCCGGCCAATCCGGTAGGAGAGAGTCGAAGACGGTCTGGATGGGTCTTGGATTTTTCCCAGGCAACCAACCCACCGGCTGTTCGATCGCGCTTTGACGCTCCCTGTAGCATAAGGATGCGGATCCACTGACGCGGAGCGCAGCGGAGCTGTGGGAGCTCGGCCAATGAGACCGCATCACAGTGTTTCGAATTTTGAACTTGAAGAATGTAATTGGTCAGTTCTGCACAGCTCCGATCCGCGTCAGTGGAGACGCACCCAAAAGCCTAAGTCATGTTAAAAAAATGTCGAAGTACTCGAAATATCCCGCCGTCTCCGTCTATGCCGGCCCCGTTTTCGTCGCCCATCTTGCGGCACCGATTTGGTAGCTGGGCGTTTTCACAAACCGTTGTTGAAATCACCTTGTTATTTAATTCGGACAAGTTTGGGCTTGTTCTACTCAGGATCACGAGCTCTTTCGATTCTAGTAGGAGAAAAAAAATGTCCCAAAATGTTTTTTCCATTACGATACCGTTTTATCATAGATGTTCAAAGGCGGTAGCGTAATGGAAGGCATGAAAACTGTGAATGAAAGCAAGAAAATTATGGGACATATTTTTTCTCCTAACAAAATCGAATGAGCTCGCGATTCTGAGTCGAATAAACCTAAACTTGTCCAAATTAAATAACAAGGTGATTTCAATAACGGTTTGTGAAAACGCCCAGCTAAACTAGCCCAACTATCTGTGTCAATTAGTACATTAATCCCTGAACTGTGGAGATGACCCGAAAGGTCGTCTGTCACCAATGTAAATAGAAAATAGAATTTCTTTTCAAGGTTTAATTAACAGTAATACATATTTGACAGAACACAATACGAGGGATTATAATGCCATGGAGTTTTGCAGCTACCCGTTACTGTACAGTGAACTTATTGGAACCCCAGGCGACTCTAGAACTAAGTCGAAGTGACGTTATAAAACGAAATAAATCCCTTACCACTGGTCAGTTTAACATGATTCTTGAGTGACCGGGTCCAATTAGTTGAGTCTACACTCAATTAAAATCTTACCCACTTGTTCAAAAACATCTTCTCACTTAGCAAGCCGATAAGTACGCATCGTTTGTCCCTTTCAGTCTTATAGACATATTGATAACACCGAACGGAACAAACAATACTTATCGACTTGCTACTCTAGGAGTCGTTTGTATCACGTCTTCGATATTAATAAAAATTGGTAGGCTAATTAGAGTCAATGATGCTGAGCTACATTCACCACCTTTCCCAAATATCTCAAGAGGTTTGTATGAACTTTTTCGTTTTTGTTACCAGAGACCTATATATTTTTTGGTAACAAAATGGAACGTTTTATACAAACATTTTGGGAAATGTGGTGCATATTGCTCTCACCATTGACTCTACCAGCCTACGAATTTTATCAATATCCAAGACGTGATCCTAATGTACAAACTATTTGAGAAATGCTCGTTTCCGAATAAGGGGGTTAACATATTGTTTTTACTTCCAGGTGAAAGTTACATGATCCAGATTCCGAAAATGGACGCAACATTCACCGGCACGGGCGACCTGTTCGCCGCCCTCTTCCTCGCCTGGTCGTATAAAACGAAAAACAACCTGAAGCTGACGCTAGAGAAGACTATCGCCACGTTGCAGGGCATTGTTAAAGACACATACCGGAAAGCTAGAGGTAATTGTATATTAGTATATATTTTTTTTTCAATTTCATAGGGTGCCTTTATTTTTTCATATTACATTTTTTTTAATGAAACAACGCGCCTCACGTGGCTCCCGGCGTAAAGATACCCATAACACTCGTAACAGTGCCTCGGTGAAAAGCTGTGGATAACCTTTGCACCAGAAACAACCCCGAGCGAGGGTAGAGGCCTCTGTCCCGCAAACTTCGTTTAACGTTTTTGAAAAAAGCTCAAGTATCAAATTATAATTTGCTACGTGAAAATATAATGTACTACGCGAACACCGAAGTTCGTACGGGGAATTGTCTTGTCATTTCAACGAAGGCGTCATTAGCCACTCGTCATTTGCTTTGAAATTTTGTTGATAATTATTCCTATGTAAAATAAGAATGACAGCTGGTAACTACAGTTACCAAAAGCAATTGAGTGGATAAAGTGACAGAAAAATACCCGCAATTTGCGGATTTCGCAGTTCGCGGTTCTTATATGTATATTATAGTTAAGTGTCATGTCAAAGGGTCGTGTAAGTCGTGTTGTTAAATATTTATTGTTTATTTTTCAGCTAAACTCCCGTCTGGCAAAATCCCGAAGACACTGATAGAGCTGAGATTGATACAAAATAAAGCCACCATAGAAGATCCAGTAATAGACATACAGGCAAGCAAAATGGATTATACTTGCGGGTGTACTCAACTATAATGTACAATTCACAGCTATTGGTATATTAAAACAATGTTCAACGTAACTATGGAGTCTATGAACTATGGAGTTGGCTATGTTAAATGTATAAGTGGCTAAATTACGATAATGTAGACATAAGTACAAAATTAGTGATGTCTGTTATGCCTTTAATGAGGTACTCATTATAAAACTATAACACAGTTCGATAATTTAAGCACAGTGCTTCTAATTTGGACTGGTGGTGAAATGCTAAAGGTGCTAGCAGATATATAGGAACGGCCACGATGCTCAAACATATCTGAACATGCACTGACGCCATGGCAATAAAGGCCCGCTCAGATAGTCTGACCAGCATAGCTTTGCACAAGCATTTTTTCGATATTCTTTACATGGCAACAATTTAGCCTATCAATCAACCTGTCATTGTCAAACTGTCATTTAATTTGGTAGAGCATTTGTTGCCAGGTTACTTTTTTTTAAGTTTACCGCATTTTGCTTGTGCAAAGTTATGCTGTTTAGACTCTATTCGTGACCACTCTGGTCGCTCCTATATCTGATGGTGACTACTTCAGTTCTTAGCCCTTTCATATTCAACAAAAAGATCTTTTAATTTTACAATAATGAGTTTGGTTCATGACTAGTTGTGAACGGGTTAAGAATTGACCTTTGAAATAGATAATAAAATCGGGTCAATACCGAAATAGATGGTTTACGAATATTCGTAAAATGATAAAAATATATTTTTGTGTGACGTGTTGTGTACTACGTGTAGTAAAAAATTATCATACATAGGACTTACAGAATCGTTTAAACGGGTATAATGCAATATCAATATTAAAGAATCTGTGTTATTATATTATATGATAGTAAAAGACAAACATTCTAATAGAGTTGTAAAAGATTTATGCGTCAATTGACTATAACTAAATGACAACGTATAAAAATTACCACTTTAAAAAGTTATACGCATGACTAATAAAAATACAAAAATTATTCAACGATTACATAAAAATGTGTACACTCACAGAATGGATGGAAGGAAGACAATTTGCGTCATTTTTATACCCCAACATCATTATAATATTCCGTCTGACATAACTTTGGACATTTGTAGAATTTGTCAAAATTATATTGGCACGAAATTATACAAGTGGTTAGTAATTTTTATACATCGCCTTATTTCCTTAGTCATTAGACGCATAAATCTTGTAAAGTCTATGAAATGCACATTAGATTTGAGAGCTGACGAATATTATTGTAGTTGGCGCTTATAGTCTGCTTAAAATAGGGTCTACCATTTCGATTTTTTATGACTGGAGTCAAAATATAGTGGATCACGTTTTTGCCGATTATATAACTTCATTTTATTTTGCTTTCTGCACTACATCTGTAGCGATGGTACATCGGAAGTTATCAAATCTGAATCACCCTTTTTTGACAAGACTAGGTCTACTACAATGAATTATTTTACGATACAAGTGATATTTTGACGTTTATTGTTATTGTACTAGTTAATTTTACATTTTATTACTCGAGACAATAAATACTGTTTGGTCCAAATAGTCTTCCATAGGTAAGTGATAATGATAAATTATTATTGTTTTAATTAGTCTTTACTAATGTTATGATTTTTTTATTGTGTTGACTGTTATGTTTGATTAAGAATGATACAAATTATATAGGAATACATTTTTATTACAAATATAGAGAATACATGTTGAAAGTTCTTATTTTTAACTTAAATTGACATCATCCCTTGGGTGACATTGCGCACTAGAAAATACCGTTTTATTTGTTATGTATAAATTTTGCATAAATTATTTTATGCAAAATCCATTTAACTTCAACGGTTACCAACACATCCTCTAGATATGTATACACGGTATAACATAATGAAACCGAATATTGTTAACAGCATATTCCTGAGGTCATAAAAAGCGAAACATAATATGTGAACCTAGGGTAAAATTTGTTTTTGTTTTACATTTTCATATACAATAAACATTTTTGTACGAAAATGCACGAATAATATCATATTTCGATCTCGATTCGTATAATACCTACATTTTGCTTCTACCGACCTCAGGAATAAACTATTTATGTTATTCGGTTTCCTCATGTAACTCATGCTACATCGATTTTTCAATTGTGTACATCCGCTTCTGTTCATTTCTCTACATCATAAGGAAATGGTGTATGCTACCCGTTCGGAACCGATTAGCCATCACTTTTTGGATTATTATTTGCTTGTCCTTTACTTCCACTTGTAGACGGCGTGCTGTCCTCTTTCTGCCCCTCAGGTTTGCTAGGTTCTACGCCATCTTGTTTACTTTTAGCGTTCCCATGAACACTCATATCTAATTTCGAAATACCCTCGACTCCAGCTTCCCCGAATCGAACTTTCGCTCTATTTTTGCTTACAGCGATCGCTGCAATTGTCAACACTGCGAGCACTATGTGGTATATCCAGTAGATTGAGTTGTAGTATTTAAAAGCTACGCTCCAGTTTTCTATCGCATAACATGGCGTCAGATAGAATAGGCAAAACATTCGCATGATAGCGAAGCCGAGGTCCCATGGGCCTGTTAACTGAAATAATTAATCAGTTAAGATACAAACCGATAGACTCAGTGGACAGCAGACATTGGTAAGGCAGTGGTCTCACCGCGAGCGACTAAGCTATGAACAATTGGCTATAAACACGAACAAAAGATACGCGCTCCCGTGTAAAAAAAGAGACACGGCGATACTTGCCCAGCTATCAGCTATCACCGCCGGGCGAGTACAGAAATACAGACTTTATTGGTAAAAGCAATTTACATTTTACACGTCATTAAAGTATCGCCGTGTCTCTTTTTTCTACACGGGAGCGCGCATCTTTTGAGACCAGTGTCTTAATACTTGGAACATGTTACTGATTGTACCTACTCATAACAGCTGAAGCTGTACAAATCTACTACTAAGCGCTGCTTCACTGATTCGCCGGTGTCTTTAGAATTCTTGGCTTTAAGAAACCAGGATTTTACTGGAGCATCGTTTACCAACAAAACAAGAACGACACCGTGATATAAAAATATAAAAACCGGCCAAGAGCATGTCGGGCCATGCTCTGTGTAGGGTACCGTTATTCAAAAACGGCTGGGCAGATTATGTTCGTAAAAGTTTTATTTTAAAATATTCTATAAGCCCATTCATGATTTATTCCATATTTTTTGGGCCTACAGATCAAAAGTCATAGGGGGACACAATTTAATTTTCTTCTGCAGCGGTTATCTATCTCTGAAAATATTGACTATGGGTACATAGACAAAAAAAATCTTTTGGGATATTTATTCTTGTTCAACGATACCCCACACTAATTAACAACAAAATAAAAAAGCAGCACTTTACCACTACTTTTTGTGCATTTTAATCTACCACTTTGTCGGCTTGATTCATATGTACATATGTGTAGGAAATTGCAAATTTCTAATAGGTACTAACGGCCACTGAGCTATGCTGCGGATAGAGAGTGCAAACATGTCAAAACTATAAGGGTTCCTAATTTACTATGGAACCTAAGACCTGTTTTTAAAGACAAGCAAAAGATAACTAATAATTAATACGTACCGACTCTGCAAGCAATTGAGTATAATCAGACTCCAAATGAATGTACACCCAAAGCGTCAAGGCTATTATTATATGTTGTTGATTGGGCCCCACCCATAACGTCCAAATCAAGAAAGAGCATGCACTTCTGAAAAATGATTCAATAATAAGATCTCTTTACTAAGTAGGTACTGTGCTAGAATAGTACATTGTGTATTAAGGGCGGTAAATAAGAATTTGTGTGTTTTTCATCCATCACACCTGTGAGGCAAAAAAAAGTAAATAAAACAATATATTTTCACAAAACTACTCTAAAATGGTCTAAATCATTTCTCAAAATCAGCATACCTGGGATAACTCGGGGCATTTATACGAAAGTGACGTAGCAAAATATTTTATCGACTAAAAATATATCGATGTTACTGTCAATGACAACATCAAAATGTTATTCGGCTATAAATATTAGGTAGACCATATTGTGAAAACACAAATCAAATTATTTATTAACTAAATGTTTTGATTTGTACTTTTAATTTTTCTCCAGTAGTCACACTACTTAATACTATATAAATTATAAATATTAGATGTCATATACCAAAGAAAAACGACCAAGATCACCTATGTCCGAGGTGGGGCTTACAAATTTAAGTAAATTTAATGTTTTTCCTACTCAGAATAACGAGTTCTTTCAATCTAGGAGAAGAAAAGTACAAGAAAAAAATGGTCCCACATTTTTCATACATTTTACATCCTCTCCACTTTGTAACCGCTGTACAAAGTGTTTGAAAAACGGTTACGTAATAGAAACAAAAAGTTGGGACACTTTTTTTCTTCTAGTAGGATCGAAAGAGCTCGTGATTGTGAGCAGGAAAAACATAAAATTTACCTGTTTCAGAAAAATAAGTTTTTGGATCTCTTCTCGCGAAAATGCCCATCTGCATACTTTTACTATCTGAAGAGGCCCGATATCAGACATGATATCGAACCTCTGTACTGTATCGAGAATGTTCAATAAGCACATTTTATTATAATTATATCGAGATCTTTTGTATCGATATCCAATCCCTATAACTTGCCCCCAGTTATCCCAGGTATGAAAATCAGGGATGAAATCTCGGCGCGGCGCGCGCCGCGCTAATGCCACGTAATGTTGTATTAAAATCCTTGACAGCCCTAGGGTGTAATGACGCATCTACGGCGCGCATTGGCGCACTTACCGAACAGGCGTGATGTGTGATGAAAACGATATAGTTACTCGTAAGATTGTAATTCACGATTTCAGAATTACGACAACACAGCTCTGTCCGCGACGAAGTAAAATTCAATACCTACGATACTTTTTACCAAATTGACCCTTGAAAAAAAACAAAATGAGTTGTGCACCGTACCTTACTTCGAAATTACTAGTGCTAAGATTCCTCACGATGTAAGTCGAGTACCAATACCGCGTGGCCATGTCCCAGCCATGCATAGTATCCTTCATTTTTGGCCCCATCAATATTTTTTCATTGTCGAAACACCTTAGCGCTGCAAAATTATATTCTTCATTTTCCGCTAAAGCTTCGGTTGCGCTGTAATCAGATTGAGATCAGAGGGAATTTGTGTTGTCTTTGGTACGTCTTCTACGTGTCTTGGCTTCCGACACATGACTCATGGGAAGTCGCGACTTCCATGGAACGGACCTGCGCAACTCTTCGTCAGTTTTCACTGGCTCGGCTCTGACATCACACAAACCGCCTCTACCAGATATTTCCAGAAATAAGGACTTCGGTCCACCGACCGCACAGGTAGGTACTTGTGCTGTGCGCCTACCTGTGCGCTACGCTTTCTTTACTTTTACCTAAATATCTTCTCCCGTTCTGCCGTGTCACACCTATCTCAGCTAATTAGATGTCTTCAAAACACAAGTTAGATGAGATAGGCATGACAGCGGTCAAGACAGCGAGGACGATCTGATATGGTTTCGAAAAAAATTAGCTCCGTCACCGAAGTTTTTATTTCATATTTTTTAGGATTCTGCATTACCTACGAATAGATCTCCCTGACTAGTTTCATTAATGAATTGTAACTAAGCACCTTATTTCATTTTTAATTCGTTACCTTGCGAGTAACATGTATAATTTGAAGGGTCCACAGAAAGAGCATGTCTATAGTCATGAAATTCAGGGCAAAATTTCAACTTATTCTGTTAGAAATAAGGCGGGGTTTCTTTCATGCTCTTACCGTGGACCCTTCATTTAGTAACTTAGTTGCACCAAAACTCTGTGGTATTCGAATGATCTGCCGCCCAACAGCGAATTCAGAAGTTCGAGAATATTGAGGATTTGTCTCTGTAAATCTAATAGCGCCTTCGTTGGAGTAACTGAGAGATAACTTCTACGAACAAATAAAACATGGAAGCCGCACGCCATACTAAATTGCCTTTAATTGGTCCTAAATTTTAGTTGACAAGTGTCACCCAATGTCAATGTCAATGCATCACGGCAAAGAATTTCAAAATCAACCAATAAAAACTGAAACCGCCATTCAAAAATACTTGTGAATGGTATAGTCAAGTGCAAAAATAAGTATCGAAAGAATCCGTTCATAAATATGTTACGACGTTCTTATTACCTACACAGAATTAGAGTGCACTGGGACATATTTTTGAACGTTTTTGTATACACCTTATTTTGTCTTCGACTGTACATCAAAGTTTTGATTGGCTATATACTACAAACATTTGTCAAAGATGTTGCGCCGAAACATGCGCGATGTTAAAAAAAGCGCCCCTCTTGGCACAATTGAACAATCGTTTTTGGGGGCATTTTTGATCTGGCGTTAGACGTCCAGTCGTCCATGTTATATATGGTCGCAGGATAACTTCGAAATCTATATTATTCCTGTATTAGGCCTGTAGTTACTTACATTTTCTTGGTGGGTCCAGCACCAGGGATTGCTAGGGCCTTAGCGGGAAACGCGCCAAATCCAGCGCTCGTACAGGCACTCGTACTGATCAACATCATGACCTGATATTCTAAGTAGTAAATCATTATTTGTGGCATGCAGATCAGAAATCGATAGTCGGTACCGTAGTTTGTATAGAACTCGTCTTCTTCGTACATCTGGAAAAGAAAAGAAAGTTTAGCATTATATATCATGCTTCATCTTTAAATCTAAGTTCACTCTATGATTTTTTTTTGGGATGTCGTGGTACCTACCGATATCACGTGATCCATCTCAATAACGTACAATGGCAGTAGGTGATGAATCTAAGTTTCAACCTAAACTAAATGTATTTCATTAAACAAAATAGGTAGGTACATGGTGCCCTGTTCCCTGGGCACCTGCCCACGAGGTAAAAGAAAAATTGTATTCTCGTTTTGTTTGTGTTTTAATATTTTTTACAATAAAAATAGATTTGATTCACAAAAATATATATTGAAATCAATATTTAATGTAAAGATTCTTTAGTAGGCGTTTAGTTGACTTAAATTAGAATCTCTGAAATTAGATTAGTATCTTAATATGATCAGGATTATACTATTAAAATCCTTCCCTTTCCCCATGGGCACACTGTATGTTGGTAACTATTTCGATGAATATTTTATTTTGTGAAACAATCATGCTTAGGATTATGATTTATATCAAATATATAATAGTTACGGAAAGCGGGTACTTCGTTTTTAAGACACAATATCCTAGAATGAGCACCACAGCCTTCAACAATTTCCGTTCGGTGACCACCCAGTAATCGCCGTGCACACTTCTATTTAAATGGTTGTCAAAAGTTTTCCACGTATAATACGGACCTGAAAAATAAGTAGTAAAACAAACGAATAAAAATCAGTCGGTAGGTAATCATTGTAATCAATCACAGATCAGGTCGCTTAGCCAAGTTGCCAATCGCTAACGCTTAATCGTCAATCCTAAGCGAAAGGCAGCTAACTGTCTTTGTCGCACTAATAAGAGAGACAGAGAGGGAAAACCAAGCGCTAGCGATTGGCAACTTGGCTAAGCACCCCGGATGCTTAGCCAAGTTGCCAATCGCTTAGTAGCGTATCGTAGTTTTCCCTCTCTGTCACCCTTTCATATTAGTGCGACAATGACTCGTAGCTGCCCTTCGTTTACGATTGATGTTTAAGCGTTAGCGATTGGCAACCTGTCTAAGCACCCAGTTCCGACCAGTAGCCGTACCATGAGCTGTAGTAGCGTTATTAACGAGCGTTTACTTTCTATCCGGCTCGCTCGCGCCAATACGCTAGTACAGTCACGTCTAGTAATATGTATACATTTCGGAACGTATGTCAACGGCATAAAGATCAAAATCGTATTCATATTATTAGACCCGACCGTACGAGCGGGATGATAGAAAGTAAATGCGCGTTAATTTAATAACAACGTAGGTAGCGGCAGCTCATGGTTGGCCTGCAGTGGGTTTATGGTGGTTCGACGTTTATCGTAACATGTATCACTTTCGCACTTAGAACGTGACAGCAATTACGACAAAAACGAAAAACCATCATATTCATAAGCCTAGGTAATACTCGTAGTTAAGGTGATAACAAATTACCCAGCAGATTATGAGACTATTCTGAAACTTAATTCCCATACCTACAATAAATTTTTCATCACACTAAAACACATTAAAACATTAAACTTGCTGTCTAAGCGCGCCATTGCCTGCACGCGTAGCGGGAAATGTGAAATTCCCTAGGGAGTAATATAAATGCCAGTACGTCATTTAATAATATTTTGTATTAAAACTTATTTTTTTGTCGGCAAGTGTGATGAAAAACATTGTATGCATCACGGTCGGTAAGCGGAATACTAACTCGAATCATTAAAACGACGAGGGCTACTAACACTCTCGTTAGTAATTCCGTACTTACCTCCATTGATACACAATGTACTATTATCAAGGCCGTCTTTAACTATGGGGGGCCCCTGGGCACCCAAGGATTTTGGGGCTCCTTTCGAAAGGAAAGTAAACGTGAGAATAAATGTGAGGAAAGTTGTCGATCTTTCGGGGGCCCCCCTGAAGATGGGGGCTCTGGGCACGTGCCCTTTGTGCCCTTATGGTAAACACGGCATTGACTATTACATAACCATTATTTATAGTTATAGATTACCTACGGTTGAGTAGGTAATCCACTCTTAGTCCGCTAGATGGCAATGCAAAAGTACCTACTTATCGCCCACGCGCACGGCATGGAACTATGTCAAAGTGACTATGTCAAATTGTAATAAATCTCTTACTAATTGTCATTTTGTCAAGGTTCTAGAGTGGCCTAGCTGATTTGACTTAAAATTAAATTCATAATAAATACCCGACTGATAAAAAATAGATTCACCTCTATGCAAGCCAAGGAAAAAGTAAGAATAATTGACAATATCGATAGTAGACAACTGCAAAATATTATCGTCTTGAGAACTGTCCTTTCCCGCCATCTTCTCGCAAACGTGTAATTCAAAAGCTAAGCCAACCAGCCGTAGCGCAGAATTTTGGTATAACCATTTATCGTATTTTGTGCACTCCGCATAGGCGTAAATGTAAAGTAGAACCGCCCATGTAAACGCGAGGCTTATTTTGTGGACGTAACTGTGAATTAAAAAAAGGTCAAGCAAGAATGAGGCTGTATACGAGGTTTATCTTTCTAATCACTTATAACTGAAGCTATTTTTTGAAGACACCTTCATTAGGTACACTCCACTGACGCGCAGCGGAGCGGTTTTGTGCAAAATAAACCAATTACATTCTTCAAATTCGAATTCGGAACACTGTGATGCGGTCTCGTTGGCCGAGCTCCCACAGGTCCGCGTCAGTGGAGCCACACCCTTAACCAATTGGAATCCTAAGCCAATCTAGCCTCTTGCCTACATTAAATACGTCAAAATTTGCCAAATCAAATTGGAAATTTGTCTAATTTACATAGAGTTTAATAGTACATTACGACACAAGTGCGAAAAACATGAAATTCGAAACGAGTGGCGATGTTTTAAAACACGGCCGATAGGGAGTGTTTTAAATCAACACGAGTTACGAATTTCGTTTTTGCACGTGTCTCGTTCGACGTTTTTTAGTACAGATGGCCCTCCGAAGTTTTGGAACTGACTTAAAATGACACACTTCTCGCACTAGAGCCTAAAAAAGGCACCATCTGTACTAAAAAAATTGATTGAGGTTTATGTCCTTTGGGTTGGTAGGACACATGTAGGCAGGAGGTTAAAACTATGTCAAAAAACAAGTAGGTAGTAAGGAGTTCATTAGTTACAAAATGTTACAATTTGATTTGTAGCATCACTGTGACATAGTTCTTGAGTGGCCTAGGATTCCCACTTTGCATATACACTGGTCACACTGGGTATCCGTAGAACTATGTACTATTCCATGGACCATGGTTCCATGTGATGGTATGTTCTAAATATAGTACAACATTTCCTTACGTAAAATGAAATACTCACCGTTTCTCGGTATATTTAATTATAATTACATTGCCCGATACCATTAAAGCTGAATAGAAAGCGTTGACACCGCAGACGCACAGCACAATTAATATTCCTATCCCGGTACCTACGACCCGTTTATTGTGGACATTTTCTATAGTTTTATAAAAGCAGGCAAGCGGTATACATGCTAAAAGCGTCATGGAAAATATAGCGGTCGCAGGGTCTACCATAACCGAAATTTATCCATATAATGTAGAAAAATGTTTTGACATGGTTTGACTTATGTAACTGACACTTTTGACGATACGTTGTCAAACAATGACTCTCGATGGCATTGATATTTGGTGCTGTCTGTGGTTGCCCCGCGTCAAAAAATAATACTATAAAAAGAACCTCAAAAGCTATTAATACACTTGTATGATTTTTATGACAACACAGGGTTTTTCGGAAGATGGGATACGCAGACGGTACGGTATGATGACAGAAATTATTATTATTATAGGTGGGCCAATCATTTTTTTATGTCACTCGTTGCCATGGTTACGTTCTCCTGGGTCACCCTTAAAATCACAGTTTAAAAGCATTCAAATTGACAAAAGTTTCAATATTTTGACAGTTATGTGGCCTTTCCAAGGTGAGTCATCCACTCATCACGATAGTAGAGTGTGCATGATAATTTCGTCTAACAAACTATCCCACTTTTGTCTCCTGGGTGATGTGACAGAATAACAACAAAAAAAGACCACCAGAGTTGAGGTGAATGATTACACACACATCTAAAAGAAGTACTAATTGCAAAAAATGTAGTGAATGAATCAATGACTTGCGTCAAAATATTGAAGCAAATCCCTTGACCAATCTTTTTGGTCAATCTTACAGTTGCATTTGGGTTTGCTGTCAGTAAAAAAGAACACTAATTTCAAATTCCTAGTGTGTTTACATCACAGATAAAATATAGGGAAGATTCCGTGTATTAAGACATACATGAACAAACTATTGTCATCCTTCACCCCATCTCAAGACGTATTCCATAAGGAAAAAGAGACAAATAAAGTAGCTCTACTTGGTCGTGAACTCCATCAACGACTCCATTTTCTTGAACAATGCTACCAACCTGACTAGATAAAATGTCATTACTATTAGTGATGTCCAGTCTTCAATCGTATACTTTTATCGTCAATAATAATATTTTTACCAAATTAGGTAGCGAATACAGTAGGAATAAACCTTATTTCCTACTCAAAATCACGATCTTCTTCGATCGTGATTTCAAAATCTACATTTTAGGATAAAAATAAAATCACAAAGTTAACGAAATATTTTCTTTAATTAAAATGTCATAATGAGGGTTTCCTAAAACGTATGCCACTAGTTGGCGCCACTTAGCCGTAAGGTCCCGCTAAGAAACACAATTATCTAGCCCCAAAGAAAGACTAAGTAAATGTTTTTTTTTAATAAAGTTTAAATTTTTTTATGTATTTTTTTTTAACTCATACAAAATATTTAAACCAGAAACTATAAACATAGAATTTAGACAAGTTTCTGGACCTGCTCCCGCCCTGGTGATTTCAGAAAACTCTCATTATAACATGTTTTATGGACTTATCATTCCTTAAAGCATACCTAACAATTTTGGTATGATGGCTTCTTTATAATTAAATTAATCAGTCTACACAAGTATCACATGAGCGTCATTATTAAACTAAACTTAATTTACTTGCTGGTTGACATGACATTGGATGATTACCAAATATGATGGGTAGTACGTCAGAATGTAATCACTTATGCGCGTACCCTTGCCTGAAACAACAGCTTAAAATTGTGCGGAGCATATTTTTGAATACTCTTTAGGGTACCAGTCGTCTGCCTTTTTGATATTTTTGACCCATAATAGCCTTTGTTCAGTGTCCAGTGGAAACCTGTTGGACATTAAAAACATCGATTCATTTTTGAGTTGACTATCAATACATTTATCGATATCACGATCGGTCTCTTAAGTACCACACTATGCGATACAAATGTTTGAATCCCACTATTTATAATTACATTACGAACGTAAATACAAATGGTTTAATCACAAAACTACACATATGTATCCGACAACAAATATTGAATAAGATTTTCAGTTACTTTTACCTTAATAAGGTTCGAAATCTTAAAATTCAAGTCAAAACTAAATTGCCGGTGAAACGTAATGTCTTTATTTTGTTCATTCAGGTAACCCTGGCGGTTTTTACACCCTGGAACCACACAAGTCATCACTTTTATCACATTCCGTGCACTTATCGAACAGAAATATACATGAAAAGCTTTATTTTAATCACTTTTACTATTTGCGGTTTAGGTGCACTAGTATACACAAACAAAGATCGTTGACAGGCATTGCCGGCGTCACCCACAGATAAAATAGACTCGGTCTATCAATTTTATATGTCTATGGTTTACATGACATGTTGATGTGTGCCTGGACCTGAACTCTCGTGGAACTATCTATATAATCTGAAAGGTGTTAAAATATCTTGAAATAAATAAGAACGCCAGATTGATTAAATAAACAATTTACTACACATAATGTAGGTCACAATAAAAATATCTCTAACAGAGGTATGTAACACATCGCCTGATGCAGATCTAGCCTTGTGTCGTCTAAATTTACAATTCTGCCGCCTAAAGCTACTTCATCATCTATCTTCAGAGTGAAAAACAAATAAAAAATCTTAAATGCATAAAAAGAATCTACTTTTACAAACTAATTTGGCAAACCGGAATGTTGAATAGATCCACATATTTTGGCCTTTGACTTCGTGCTGATTTATAATATTTATCGCTATCTTAGTCTCAGCCTTATTTTCTGTATAATGATTAGGTGTAACATAATAGCACCACTAGACGTCATGGTTCAAATGATCGTATACACAAAATTAATTAAGGATGCATATAGATTCACCAAAATTATTGTTGCGAAATAAAAATAAGTGCAAACGTTAAGAAACCTATCACAAGAGGAAAGATTTTTACAATCAAACAAACAACTAACCTATAATACTGCACAAACTGTTACAATAACTATAAATATCAATAAATATGTAATGTTTACGTACATAATAACCTCTTTAATTAAATTGATTATAACAGTTTCATAAAATCCAATTGACTAGCATCTACATAGTTTTATATCTTATTAGATATTCTAAGCTCAATACGATATTCTCTACTTAGTGAAGAACGGGCACGACACATCTAGTCCTTACTTCTTCTAACTATTGTTGCTTAATGCGAGCCCGTGGCATATCATATTTCTCGTGTGATTACTTTGAGCCTACTTTAACCCTAATTACAGTTATTGTATACAAAAATGAAATGTAAACTATGTTACAATTACAGAAGGTTGTAAACACAAAGGCGAATATTCGAACTTGTATGAAGAAGTCGCATAAAGCACCGAGCGGGCTCTGGCCGTACCTCACACAAGTTTAAACTTGCCTCCGCATTGATACCGAGATCTGTGCGTTTGTAATTCACTTAGAATCATTAAAATGACATAAAAATTATAGTGTTCCGATTCCTTAATGTACATTAGATAGTAACTTCAGATAATAGAAACGTAAAAAAGTACTTGCAATATCAAAATAGTTACCCATCTTTATTGCTTTCATATTGGACTCTGACTAAATTCTATGAACTCGGGGATTACCTAGCTATGTATACAACTAGTCACACTATACTAACTCTCAAAAGTTGTTTATGTATTTTTAATTTATTCTCTAGGAAACGATTTACATGACCAACTCAACTAAAGGCACAGCAGATAATTGAAATCGAGTGTTTACTTTCTCAACTTTGCAACTTCTGAAAATATCCACAGATTTAAACGAAGTTTGAGAAAGTAAGCAGTATATTTATACAAAATAATACGCCCAACCAGGGGCTTAAGAAAAATACACAATAATACACTTTTGCTATAAAGATATGGGATTATGTTGAACATTGAAAGCTGCTGGTCGACATTTAAAATTACTTGTTTTAAAATTTTACAATTTCATAAGAAAGGCTAGTAGATTGAAGATCTTACTAAATCTGCATCAGACGAAGCATGTTTTTTATAAACAAGGTTATACACGTAATTGCATTGTCAATAACAAACAGACACGACGCACAGTGGCAAAGCCAATCTGTGTACAGTACGAAAGTAAATAAATCCCACATAAATTCATGGACATAATACTTGCTTCAAAAATGTCCTAAACGTTTTGCAATATTTTAGCTTTTACAACTATTGTTATTAATCACCACACCTAAATGTTGTTAGAAAAGTATTGCCTCTAAATATTACATGAAAAAAGACTTTTATTAGGTCTACTTACATTTTTCTATCACTATCAATAACACTGAAACTGAATTCAAATGTTTGAAGACTTTAGAGAAAAGCAGTGTTTAAGTACCGACAAGTCGTAAGTTACTGTATTTAGTTTCGTTACCATAAACTAAGGAGGAACAATATTGAGAGAGCGAGACAATACAAAATAAGGGTCATAATTATTATTTGTGTGCAATAGTCAAGAGGCATAACCAAAGTGCTAGAATTTCTAGTAGAATACAAATTGATTAACTCGAAGCTTCTAATAATTACGCACAACGAACAATTCAATCGGCATCGAAGCGGTCGACATTCTAACATATCAAGACCGGCGCCGAAGTTAAGTTACATCTCATTTATTTTAGTACTCATAATTTTCGATTCGACCTATTGCACAAACACATATATTACGCGGGTATCACTATCACTATCTACTCGATTTATAAGTTATTATTTTTTACATTACGCCCTACAAAGTTAAATACAACATTCAGAATGTTACATTAATAATTACAAAATTCAATCGGTGCAAACGATTACAAAAGTCACCACCGTCCGCGAAAATCGACGCAGGGGAACGGAAAAGTTTTTACAATTTGATCGATCCTATCACAATAATTCGTACAATAATAAAACGCGATCGGCACTAACCTCTGGTTCTATCCGTCGCCACGCAACTATCGCACACCTTTCGACTCCGGACGTCGATCCGAATTCCCGCTCACAACACTTAAGTTTCACAAGACACAAATCACGGCGATAGGCACTCGTCGCAATTCCCGTCATTCGCGTCACGTCCCGTCGTTCGCGTCGCGTCACGTCCCGCTGGCACCCTTGCAGACGCCAATAGTAACATGTCCCCGGCTCTTACTTGATGAGCTGAGCGGCGCTCTTGGAGCGGCGGAACATCTTCGCGCCCTTATTGGGCGCGGGAAGCTCATGCTAGTTGTTACCATTCGGCGCGCGCGGCGCGGGCGAGGCGGCGCCGGCGCCGGCGCGGGCGTCTTTGTCGGTGCCGTAGATCTTGCCGGCCTTCTTGGCCATCGACGCCAGAAGCTCCTGCGAGCACTTGTGCGCCGAGCGCAGCGACAGCGCCCACTCTTTCAGACCGATCTCGTCCTGAAACGTACAAGGGTCATTATACTTTCGCCATTAGAGTTGTGCCGTGCTCGAGAACGTTCTCCGATTGGTATGGAGAATGTTCTCCCTCGAGAATATTTCCCATACAAAACGGAGAACGTTCTCGGGAAAGTACAACTCTATTCGCCATATTCCGCTATCTTAAGGTTGTCTGGAAGAGACCGCTCTTCAGCGATAAGTCCGCCTGTTGTCACCTACTTGCATCTACTGTTTATCTGTGTTTCTGTGTAAGTTTTCGTTGTAGTGCACAATAAAGCATATTTATTATTATTTTATTATTATTATTAAGGGTCATATTATGAGGCGGAACGAAAACCTTTCCATCAGGCGATTCGTCTGTTCGTTTGCCACCTATAGCATAAAAAAAAAAAAAAAAAACATGTGAGCGAGTTTAGTAAAACGTCCCACTTTGCCAGTTTAGTTTATTCATATGAAAATGCAAGGAAATCTCGTCTTTATGGTAAGCGACAAAGGGACGTTTTACTAAAAACTAACACATATTTATATCGCCGGTTTAGAGGCAGAACCGACTAGGCGACTATTTCTTTTAGGAAATTCAGGGCATAAAGGCATAAGGTTGGATTTAGCTATTGCTCTTGACTTGTAATTGAACTTTGTGCTTTTGACACAAGGCTTAATTTAGTCATAAAAATAACGCAAAACCGACCTTATACCTCTCATGTCCAGAATTGTTTTCTGTGTCATTAGCATAAAATACGATTTATCAAAACCGATTTCAAGGTTGGTTCAATAGTTGGTTCTGCCTCTGACCCGACGACATATTCTGCTGTAGGCTTATGATGGTCCCGTGTTTAATCGTTTATTTTTGCCGTCGTGTTCTAATAAGTAGTGTGAAAGTACGAAAGTGACGCGTAGCATGATAAACGGTAAACACGTGACCACAATAAGCCACCTGTGTCAACACAAGTATGCTGGGTAAAGAGCTACCCCCTTTTTCATAAGTCTCCTAATTTAGCAAACCGAAAATGTTTGTCCCTTTCAATCTTATCAATATATCTATAAGACCAAAGAGGCGAAATACTCATCGTCTTGTTAAGTTAGGAGAAGTCTATGAGTAGGCTAGGATCTTCAAGCTCAATGTACTAAACGAGGAGCGACCACAAAGCCCTACTAGGCTTCGTGGAGGACTGCTCTCGGAATCTTGGAGGTCTGGAATAGCGCTATCCTCGGCAAAGTTACAATGGATGTCGATTAGCGGAAACAGCCAAGAATAAATAAGAAGGAATAAAACTAGGAGAAATCATTTGTCTCTCGTCGGTATAGCATTCGATAAAGAACATCGCAAATATTTCATATGATATCGAGTCTCTTAGGTATTGTACCCTTTGCAGGCAGAAACCCAAATTCTCTTCAGGGTGCTTAGACAAGTTGCCAACCGTTAACGCTTAATCGTCAATCGTAAGCGAAAGGCAGCTAACTGTCTTTATCGCACTAATATGAAAGAGTGACAGAGAGGGAAAATTACGATACGCTACGAAGCGTTAGCGATTGGCAACTTGGCTCAGCATCCAGTTCTGTAATTTTAAAGTGAATACGGTGCAGCTTGACGTTGCACGTCTATCACTAACATCTTTATGCAAAATTTTAAACGAATAGTACTTTATTACGGCAAATCTAATATCCCTATAAAGGAACAATGAAGAGCCGATAGATTAAAGTTTAACAATACGAATAATGTGACACCGTCAAAGCATTTGCCTAGTCATTTAAAACTGAAATTCTGAATATATTACCGTATTAGTAAGTACGATCTTCGTATCATTCCTAGTACGGAGCACGATGCACTGCTCGCCCTTGACAGACACGAAATCAGACGACACTTCCTCAACAGTATCCAGGAGTATCATCTCCGGCTTGGCGCTGTTCTCGAGGTGAAGTTCCAGGCGATTGGGGTAGAGTTTCGCGTATCGCGTCTGCCAGGCACTGGCGAAGGGGCCGCCTAGCTTCTTTATGTAGCCGTGGAGTATGCAGTCGGACTCTGGAAGTATGCATGGGTCTTGTTATATTTAGGTTATCGTCTTTTCGGGGAACGTATGATAGTGTGGAAAATGTGGAAAGTAGGCTTTTTTCAGGACGAGTGTAGGTGACTGTTTTAAAACCGACACGAGTTAGAAAAAAGCCTACATTTCAACATGTGCTTACCACATTTTACAATGCATTAGGCGAGGAAAACCAGACTATCTCAGCAGTACCAATCAGTATGCTTAGCACATGATTGGCGCGACAGTATCTCGCCGCGAGATAGTCTATCCGTCCCTCTTTTGTTAATATAGCTAGGGAAGGACGGGAGATACTGTCGCACCAATCATGTGCAGGTCGTACGGAAAAGTACTATGAAAATACATTCTCGCACATGTGCGGAAAAAATCACTTTCTGTGCAGGGTAAAATTATACCCTTAAAAACAGCACTTTCTGAGCATATTATTATATATTGTAAAGGTATTAAAGGTTACCTTTACGTTATTTCACATGACGAATGGGGGTGGGCATGATAGTAAATGTAACTTTGGAATGCTTCCCGTTTCGAATAATATCATTGGAAAAAAACACCAGAATACCTAAACTTAAGGAATTCAAAAAACTACTGGTGGTTGGAAAAACTCGTTGGAAGCACCAGTTCTAGCAGAACGCAAGCCCGCAGTACACGTCGAGCTTTTGTCGGGGGTACTCCATGATGAGGATTCTCTTAATGGATCGAAACACGTCGAGCAATTTTCGACTTAAATTATATGAGTAGCCCGTTTCGTTAAACAGTTAAATACTTATTTTAGAGAAACCATTGCTTGTTAAAATTTACTAAACCTAATTCTGTACCCGTTACAAGTTTTAATAGTTCAATATAATTGTTGTGTACGTTTGATAGGATATAACCATTAATTTGCCGGGGCATCATAAATTGCCATATAAAACGGAAATGTACCGTAGAACGTAATAGAAATGAATAATTAAAACTAATATTACTATCGATACAGCCGTTACAGCTGAATTATTATGAATATTAATATTCATGAATAATGTCATGATGATAGTCCTATCCAGTATGAAACTGGTAGGTACTATTTTACAATTAGTGAGTCGTCGTTAAATTACAAAAAAACACCAGCACCATTCATTATTATAGTTTTCAATGTTCACAAGAATTTCTGTTGAATTATCTATATCTATACCGTTAAAAAACGGTAGTCGGTTTAAGAATATTATATTCACGTACCTTTCTCGTCCGCATCAAACTTCTGCTTCTGCTTGGACTTCTTCTTGGACTCCATTTTGTCGGCCTCCTGATTGATGGTCTCGAACACGGTCTCCGCCACCTCGGACTGCCATCTCTCCGATATCACCAGCGGGAAATCTTTGTACTGCATTTGGTCAGATTCGGTCAGCTGGAATGAGAATAAAACAGATTTGAATGCAATAACAAAACATTATTATGAAATAAAACTATGAAAACGGATAAACTCGCGTATATTAACTAATTTTAACTTCATTCCGATGTTTCGAACACTTTACAGGGTTCGTGGTCTGCGGATGACTGACAATGGAGGAAATTTGATAGATCAACCTCCATCAAAATAAGAAAGATAAGTACAAAACTACCCACCAAAGAAAAATTACTAAACCACGGACAATACATTTTAAGGGTGGATGTACATACAAAATTTGCAAATTAAGCTAGTTATTCATTACAAATATTTTCAGAATGAAGACAAGAGACAAAATAAATAATCTACGCCGGTTCTATCCCTACGCCACTGCCTGAGAATTATTTCCTTCCTTTGCATGATTGTATTGTTAGGAAGGTATCCCAAAATTGGGACCGGCAAGAAACTCAGCGGGACAACTCTTTTCAAAAAACATTTGTAGTACATCTTAAGCTCATCATGCATTAAACCGAAACATACAATTTTGATTAATAAGGAATTTTAAAATAGTTTTGAAAAAATTTTGCCAGTACTAAAAGGGGGGGAGGGGTAATGGTCACCACCGCCAAACCGTACCGTTTTCATAGTTTTATTTCATGACTAATCCTCGCGGTAACCAAAGAAAATATTAAAACATTATTAATTAAAAACAATAACTACAAACTAAATCGCTATGAACAGTCTCTGTTCCAGGAACGAACCGGAGCGGGGATCAACGCCCCTTTCCTGCAGGCGTCGTCCAAGTTCCCTAAAAAAACTTTATTCAGAACGGGGTGCGTAGCGAAGATACCAATCGTTTACACTAAGCCATAAACAAAACCGCCTTTGTTGCACTATTAAATAATAGCGACAGTAAGAAAAATAATCACCAAATTATAAATGTAAAAACAACCAACTTCAACCGATTTCTTCAATATCCTATCATTTGTGGTTTCCATCGTTGGTTTCCTATCATCAAATCCTACTTTCTGAATGCAAATTCTTGTAAATAAATGAAAATTACCAAAAGCGCATGCTTATATGTACCTATAACATTTGAAGAAATCCCTCGATTTCTCCAAGATCCCATCATCAGAACCCAACTTGGTGGCAACGGAACCATATCGGGGTTATAAAAGTTCGATAACAAATTTTTTTTTTTAATCGGTTCACGATTCTCGGATATATGACCTGATGGTCATATACATAATACAAATAAAAAAATTCAGTCGAAATGAGAACCACTTCCTTTTTTTTAAAGTTACTGAGAAGCTTTTCACTCACTTTTAGAAAGCTACTGAGGGTTTACGATTGACATTTTAGCTAGGCTCAGATTCTTTATGAACGATTTCACCTCCAATGTTGTTGTCAAAAAAAATACAGAACATCATTTACAATCATACTTAAAACCTAACAGCTTATGTTTGATTATTTTCGAACATAGGCGAGAGGTTTAGCTCGTCAAATCCTTTGAATTGAAACTTCTCGTACTTGTATGGTATCGAACTGGTCCTGAAAGTATCCGTGTGGGGATGTCAAAATGGATGGTTTGACGGAGCGTAAATACAAATACAATATATTGTCATTAATTTCATTCGTTCCATTCGTGCTAGCTCTTGTGAGTCGATCAATTCAGCAGATGCAATTTATAAGCTAGTAAATCATACCTTAATTCCCTTAGTATCCTCCTCATCGAAACTGCCAATGTCGAAAGCATCAGCCGCGTTGACTTCGCCTCTTGGCGGGATAAGCGGCGGCGTATACTTCTGATGGTACACTTGTTGCCAATCGATCCCCGCGAAAAACATGTGCTCCTTTACCTCATCGGCGCTGCAATTTCAATATAATATTGTGAAGTTGGCTAATAGATACGTGTGTCGACATATGTAGATACTGCAGGAAACATTTTAATTTAACGATATATGCTTCTTCGTGCCATTCGATAAGCTTTCTTGCCACTTGATAGTACTCTGATGGTATGAGACTATTTGCATCAAATTATATGCGATACTAGTCTGAACTGGTAGCAATTTTATAGACAAAAGGTTGCTGACATTAATATTTTTTTGACCTTGAAATATTACGGATTTAAATTATTATATTTTTTTATATGATAAAAAGATTAATTTTTTCAAGGTAATTCACCAAGTCATGTAACAAAATTACACTTAACAACACTTTTAGCCACTATGCCTGAGTATTATAACAACTTGTCGGCAAATAGTAATAATTACGCTACATGTATAAGCGAAGAAAAACTCCCTACATTACATGCGATATTAAACATAGGTTTCGTGGGAACTACACCATCATTGTACGCCGAAGGTTCTTCCGCAAATACACCTTACAAGTTCACATGGTTAATAGACATCAATATTTTCATGACGTTACAAAAACCGCCCAAGGCCTTACATAATAAGGAAACTAGGAAAATGTAGTTAATTTTACATAAAAAAGACACATAATGAGATTTCGCAAACCGTAAAAAAAAGCTACTTTTTCCTAGTCACGCTGTGTTTTTTACCTTATTAGTTAGTAAAGAGTATTTTAACCAAATGTCGTATTTTTCAGTTCGCAACTTGTTATTTCGATATCCGCCAAGTTCGTAATAAGGAAAAAAATGGCGAGCACAAAAATACGGCAATTGTTGTATCCATATTACCTCATAAAGATATAATGAGTAGTTTGTATTCATGGCACATCACATCTCCTTCATACAACCGAGAATTCCGCAAGCATGGTATTGTAAACAATTTCTGCATTACACCAACACCATACGAATTATATTATTACAAGACAGAGCTATGTAAATAGGTAAACTGACTTCATGTTAACTAATCAATAATCATATTATCAAACGAAGTGCAACAGTAACGACACCTTTTTGAACAGCCAACAAAAATAGGTAAATTATTTGCAAAGGTTCCAAAAATCATCGTATTAGCACATTAGGCACTGGTTTTTTAATTGGACCGCACTCGCTCAGAAGTGAACTATAAAAATTGCAGTATTTTACTTACACGGAAGTGTTTGTCTTTTGTTCTTTTCTATAGCAAGCTCATCGCTTACTCGCTTAATATTTAAAACAACGAAAGTTCACAACAAAAACAAGAAACGGACCAAAAGTAGTGTCTAAAAGACAGCGGTGCAAATGCACTGTTTTAACGGTCAGTTTACCTATCAACCCGGACTGAGCAACCCACAGATAGGATTAGCAAGCAACCAGCTACCAGGGAAGCACGACATCCTAGGGGACCACCTACAAGCCCGGCACCGACTCACCCCCGTCCCTTGCAGCCGAGCCGCTTGTTGATGTCCCGCTGCAACAACCCCTCGAGAAGGGACTTCAGGCTCGGGCTGAATGATTCTGGCAGCTCCACGTTCTGGAAGACGTTGTAATTCTATTGCAGACATATGGAATGTTTACTATTGTTGATTAGTGTCACTTAGTGTAGGTTCTTAAATAATATTGGTATGGGACTAGTG